>JANUWF010000465.1:0-16200 GCA_026120185.1 Voacanga thouarsii | reverse complement strand
TTTCTAGAATGTTTTCACTTTTCAAGGGAGCAACCCTAAAGTAAACTTCCAAGTCATGTTCCCCAGGGCCCTGGATAATTAGATCATTTGAATAGTCACAAGGGGCAATATAGCGTAGAAACTATCTTGTACAAGTCTGTCTTAACTAACTAGTCACATATACCCAACATACAAGTATATTGGTTCTACGAAAGAACCTCAACTACAGTATATCAAAGTATATGCTTCTAGTCAGACCACCAACTCATACTCAAGCGGTAGAGTATTAGTCCACGTTGTAGCAGTAACAGTCTAGGTTTCTTTTAAATAGTACTTTTAGAAACTACTATTTCGGGTCCTGTTCTATGTATTCGAAATACACGCATGCTATGAAGCGAGTGGACTACTCACTAGCTAAAAGTATGACATTCCCTATTTAGAATTCATAGTACAATAACCTATACATGATGAGATTCCCATTCTCATCAATCGGTTAAGAACAAACATTTATGTGTTAAGTAACTCGTGATCCATACCTTACTGTGAAAGATCACCATTCACATGGATCACTTACTTAAACACAATGGGTCTTTTCCAAAAGATTGTACACAAATAAAATGTAAATTCACAAACAAATTTTGAGAATAAATTCTTTTATTAATAAATTCGATAATTACATCAGATAATCTAGTCTAGAGGGCATATATTCCAACATTTTCCTCCTTATTTACTTCAACAAAACAGTCCAACCAAACCAAGCCTATGCATCTCCTTAAACCTTTCCCAACACTCATAAAGATTTTTAGATTCTAACTGTTGAAAGGTAAAAATATCGGTCCTAAGCTTTGATGTTCTAGCTAGGGGAAAATGTTTTGCCAAAAACATTTCATCTAAAGCATTTCAAGCGGTAATGGATCTGACTAGCAAAGATTTTAACCAAGATTTTCTCTATCTCTCTCAACAAAAAAAAAAAAAAAGGAAAAAAGCCTTAGTTTGATGGTATCCTCAGAAACACCACTTATTTTAAAAGTGTCACAATTTCTAAAAAGCTCGCAAGGTGGGCATTGGGATCTTCCTCAAGTAGCCCATCAAATTGTATCGTGTTTTGGATCATTTGGATTTTGTTAGTCTTTATTTCAAAGTTTTTAGCCTCTATCCTAGGTCTCGTATTACTCAAGCCCGTACCCGAGATTGTGGATTTCACAAAGTCATCCATAGTCCGTCTGTTAATTCCATCATTACCACAATTGTTGGGTTGATTCACCTCCATGCCTTTTCTTACCCTTTCGCTTACAACCTTTAGAACCTTTGTGTGGGTTCTCTTGATGTCAGGATCAAGATCTACTATGTCTTCTTTAAATCGTCGGGTCATACACTAAGGGCAAGGTCTGTAGAAAATAGAATATAGTGAGATTATAGGATTTACAAGTTAAACTGTTTGAACATATTCACATATTAGTTTTAAAAAAAAGTACAACATGTAGGGACATTAAAGTACAAGTATACAAGAAAACAAAATATGGCACATAATTATACAAGGAACATATATACATATTCACATATTTACATATTGACATATAAACATATAAATATGGTTAAATTAACAAAATCCAAACTTTCTTGATATTGTTCCCTGGCAACAGTGTCAAAAACTTGATGCGTAAATTTTGGGTGTATAAAAATCGTCAAATTTAAATCCATCACTTTGTTAAGTTTTATTTAAAACATTAATCCTAAAATACATATATACAAGCAAGTATACTCATCACAAGTATAGCATGGAAAATTAATGAGTATCGATCCTCAAAGGAACAAGTACACACTAATCACTTTTCATTCATTGTTCAACTGACCTAAATAAAGTGATAAAATAATAAAATTAAAAATTAAAAAATATAAACAACTTAAGGATGTGAAAATATGCTCTTAAGACAAAGGCTCTTGAAAACATGATAATGAATCACTTAGCCAATATCACAATCAATTATTGTCTTGGTGTCATGAAATATTTAAAATAGATCCACTTCGTTGGCAATCTGTGAAATCACTATATTCTAGTTAAATTAGTGAACATATTCTGTCTTAACCAATTTATCCAAAAGATGTATTAAAATCAATCATATATATATATATATATATATTAATATATATATATATATTAATATAAACATATATACATATGTATACGTATTCATACAAATTAATACATATACATAAATATATACAAATTTATTTATGTTAGTATGTGTGTGTCAATATAAATATAAATATATATATATATATATATTCATATTCATATATATACATATTCATATAACTTAATATATACACTTAATTGCGACGGATACATATATATCATATTCATACATATATACATACATATATATATATATACTTAATAATATCATATTTATATTATATATATAAATATTTTAACTTAATAATGTTTTTTTACGCATTTTACTATTTAAACACACACACACACACACACATAAATAGAATTAAACTTTAAATTTTTTTTTGGTTAATTTTTTAGATTAAGTGGAGGATTTGCGAGGGATTAGGGTTTCATTCGGTCATGAAACCCTGATCCCTTGCAAATCCAAATGAAACACTAATCCCTCGCATATTCGTCGCAATTAGCGAGGGATTTGTGATTGTCATCTAAAATTTAAAAATAAATTTATTTTTCTAAAATAAAAAAAAAACCCTTGCAAATCCATCGCAATTAGAGAGGGATTTTTGACCGTCTTCCAAAATTTAAAATTAAAATTATTTTTTTTAAATTTAAAAAATAAGCCCTCGCAAATTTGTAGCAATTTGGGAGCATTTACGACAACCATCCAGAATTTAAAAATAAATTTATTTTTTTAAAAAATTAATAAAATAAGCCCTCGCAAATCTGTCGCAATTAGTGAGGAATTTGCGGTGGAAATCTAAAATTAAAAAAAAATATTTTTTAGAATTGAAAATATTAGCCCTGGCAAATCCGTCGTAATTAGCGAGGCATTTGCGATGATCATCCAAAATTTAAAAATAAATTTATTTTTTTTAAAATAAAAAAATAAGCCTTTGCAAATCCATCGCAATTAGCGAGGAATTTGCGATGGTCATCCAAAATTTGAAAATAAATTTATTTTTTTGAAATTAAAAAGTAAGTCCTCATAAATCTATTGCAATTAGTTAGGGATTTGCGATGGCCATCCAAAAATTTAAAATAAATTTTTTAAAAAAATTTTGAAAAAATAAGTCCTTGAAAATCCGTCACAATTAGCAAGGAATTTGCATGGGCCATCTAAAATTTAAAAATAAACTTATTTTTTAATTAAAAAATAAGCCTCTCAAGTCCATCGCAATTAGCGATGACCATCCAAAATTTAAAATTAAATTAAAAAAAAACCTCACAAATCCGTCGTTATACTTTGATTCCAATCTCTCGAGTTTTTACAAGACTGCCTATGGGATGGACATTAGATAGTTGAGAGGGTCAATAAATGATTTACCACTCCTAATAATAGGAGTAAATATCTCAAGCCACTTGTAGGGATATTAAAGTACAAGTATACAAGAAAACAAAAGATGGCACCTATTTGTACAAGGAACATATATTCATATATTCACATATTTACATATTGACATATAAATATATAAACATGGTTAAATCAACTAAATCCAAACTTTCGTTGTATTGTTTCCCGGCAAAGGCATGAAAAATTTGATGCATAAATTTTTGGTGTATAAAAATTATCATATTTAAATCTATCTCTTAGTCAAGTTTTAATTAAAACATTAATTCCAAAATACACATACGAGCAAGTATACTCATCGCAAGCATAGCATAGGGAATTAACGAGTATCGATCCTCAAAGGAACAAGTACACACTAATCACTTTTCATTCATTGTTTAACTGACCCAAATAAAGTGATAAAATAATAAAAAGAAAAAGAAAGAAATATATACAACTCAAGAAAGTGAAAATATGCAATTTAGACGAAAGCTCTTGAAAACATGATAATGAATCATTTAGCCAATATCACAAAAAATTATTATCTTGGTCTCATGAGATAATTAAAATAGATCCACTTCGTTCGCAATTTATAAAATCACTATCTTCTAGTTAAATTAGTGAACATATTCTGTCTTAACCAAATTATCCAAAAGATGCCTTAGAATCAATCCTCATGTAAACCTCTATATTCTAGAAGATTTAAAATATGAAATTAGCCAATGAATCCATATTCTAGCAATTATCAACTAACCTTTGATTACCTATATTATAGAAAATTAACACTTTTTTCAAGAAGTTAAGAGATAACCAATATGAAATTAATTAATTGAAGCCATTATCAACCCCATTTTCAAGCAAGTTAATAAAAAAAATCACTCAATCAACTCCGTAAGAAAAACAAATAATCAAATACCAAGAACAATAATCAATTGATCAATAGACTAAATTACTCAATAAATAATGAATCCCAAAAATAATGTCAAATTACAATGGAAACATTAAATACTGATTGATGGATCCGTTTAATTATTATTTGCACCTACTATTGTCCGTTTTAAATACCAACATATTCCTTAATTTATTTGCAATTTTATTTGGTAACCTATGTATATATATATATATATATATGTATGTATATACGTATATATGTGTATATATATATCTTGAATTATTTGGTAATATTGATGAATTGATTTAACTAATTATTGTTGTGATTACTATTTAACTATTATGTAAATACTCAATTGTGTACCTATTTATATGCCATTTAATATTAATTATAAATTATTCTCTAGATAATGTTTATTTAATTGTTAAACCATGTGGTTAGCAGCGAGACCCATGCCATATATGGATAATTGATGTATTATGAGTATGACACTAGATGATTGAAGTTGATGCATAAGGGTTGTGACTGTGGTGTTGAGACTTATTATTACTTCACTTCTTTTAAATGGTATAAGTTGTAATTTAGAATTTTAATTTATGAATAGGCCAAGTTGCACACCAAACCCTACCACTCAGTAGTTCATCTTACCTAGTGAATTCAACAGGTAAGTCCTTGCATCAAATATTTGATACTAATACTCTAAATTGCAAGTCATTTGGAAATTGAATATTATCTCAATGACATGATTGTTTAGAATGTAAGCTTGACTATTTCTCATTAAAAGCTTTTATACAAATAAGGGTTTTATTGGAAAATCACTTTTCATTTGTAAAATAATTTTACCGCAAATTATTTGAAAACCATGCTTGCATGATCAAAGAATATTGGAAATGTTTTCATTGAGTTTGGATCTTGATAACAATTTTACCGCAATTTTACGCAGTGGCCATGTGCTCGTGTTTAGACTGGAGCGCATTAGACATGGAGGCCAAAATGTAGCATCAAGTCATCTCGTTGGCCTTCTTCCATGCTTTTCCAGCCTCTTGCTCCTCAACGGTGGAATCCTCCCTGATAATAGGACAGGTGTCAAAGAGAACATACTTATACTCCTTAGCAGTGAATATTATGTCTAACTTCATTTTCCAGTCCACATAATTTGGACCCGTTAGCTCATTCTCTCGGATAATAACGGCCAAATGACTAAAAGAACCTCCACCAACCATTTCTGAAAAATCGAAAATAAAAGAAAATTCAGTTTGTGAAAAATAAGATAATTTGTGTCTTTATCCTCATATTAAATTCGATAATAGTTAACATTATTATCTTTAATATGATTAATTTAACTCTTAGAAAAACTGTCATAGCTTCTTGGGAAGATTAACAATTTCTTAAGCTAAGTGCATTAACCACCACAAATTAATTTCCATAATAGTAATGATTTAGAAGATAACTCCATCGTGAGAAGATCGTTTCTTCTCATTTCCTATGGACATTCTTCACACTATAATCTCCAACGTGGGCTGGCCGATCATAGCACGTGTCCCAGGTTATTAATCACATCCATCCATTAGTTTTAGATCTTTGTGGTATCCCCATCCTATATGGGTTCACTCTCAGGGTGACGCGAGGAGACCTACGATTTCTAATAAGGATCGTGATGGAAGCCGTGGGGCTGTTGGAACCCCTCCCCCACTTAGTATTTTAAAATAAGGCTTTTCTTGAAAAATATCTTTTGAAAATTTCAATTAAGTTTTCTTTTAACTCAAAAATAAAGTATCCATAAAAATTTCTATGTTAAAGTTTATACCCTTTCAGAAATTTTTCCATGGATTAATTTTGTTTAAGTTAATAAACTTAATAATTTCAACAGTTTTCAATAAAACTTTCGAGAGATTTTGATATTAAGTTTAATTTGACAAAAATAAATTTTCTTGTTAAAATTAAATCAAAATGGTTTTCTATTTTAATTCACAAAAATATCTAAATACAAAATAATTTCTATGTCAAGGATAAAATCCTTTGAGAAAATAACTAAAAATTAATTTTTGTTTCAATTAAAATTAATCATTTGATTTAAGAAAAATGTTTTCTTTGTCAAAAATTTTCAAAGACTTTGATCTTTAAGAAAACCCGCACATAGGGTACAAAAAGAAATAAGCATGCTAAAAAATTATCAACGTTTTCATACTTTTCTATTCTTTTAACCTAATTATCGAAATAATAGAATTAAATACATTAATTAATTAATGATCTTGTTTATTTCTAAATTTTCTTTACTTATTCATGCAAAATTAAGTTTTGAGCTCATTCATAGAATTAAATACTTCGTTTCATTCACATGAAACTTTTGAGCTTCCGAAATGACGCTCTTTCCTCTGTCCGTGAAGACTTTTAGAATGTTAGGTTTGCTTCTCTTTAGCCTCTGTGAAAGCTTCTAAGAAAAAATGGGTTCCCTGTGAAAATGAAAATCAAAAAGCTTGACTTTTGATTTCCTCTTCATTTCTCTTCATGCCTTCACCGAGAGAGAGAGACCAACCGTATGAAACAAAAAGTACCATGCTTTCTACTATCTTGTCACATCAAACAATACAGGATCCATCCTGTGTTGTTTATTATTATTATTATTATTATTATTATTATTATTATTATTATTATTATTATTATTTTACCCTTAGTCTTGTTCTTTGGGCCATATAAAATTATTTACTTTTGGACTCGAACACCCATAAATAATAAGTCTCAATTATTTATTTTCTAAACTTCACTAAATAGCTCAATAAATAATTAACAAGCCTAAATAGACCAATATAAAATATCAGGCCTTTTATTTAGTTTCTACCTAGATTAATTTTCTAATTATTCAATCTGGGCATTGGGCCCTGAATAATTAATTAACCAATTAAACTAGATAAAATATATACTCTTTCTCAAACCTTTTATTTTATTCTAATCCAATAATAAATTAGACTACTTAAATAAAATAAAATAAAACCCATAATTATCAAGACCAATTCCTTAACTCAAATCTATTAGGACTTAAGGGCTATTCCAGGGACCAAAAGACACATCACATTAGCTACTAAAATGACCAAAATACCCTTACTATATAAATAGCTATATTTTACATTTTAAATATTTTCTAATATCACCATAAGGAAATATTGACCCCAAGGATAATGCTGCGTTAGCAAAGTCTTCGACCTTCAGGTGTAATGACTAAAATACTCCTCTACTCATCACCGTGCATTAAGAGATGAGGAGTGTACTAACACCTCTCTAATAAACATCTACCATCCTTAGAACTCTAGTGCAATGATCCACGACTCTTGGAATATTTTCACTTTCCAAGGGAGCTACCCTAAAGTTAATATCCAAGTAATGTTCCCTAGGACCCTGGATATTTAGATCATTTGAATAGTCACAAAGGGTGATATAGTGCAGAAGCTATCTTATACAAGTCTGTCTTAACTAACTAGTTACATATACCCAACATACAAGTATATCGACTCTACGAAAGAACCTTGACTACAGCATATCAAAGTACATGCTTCCAACTTCGTCAGACCACCAACTAATACTCAAGCGGTAGAGCATTAGTCCATGTTGTAGCAGTAATAGTTTGGGTTTCTTCTAAATAATACTTTTAGAAACTACTATTACAAGTCCTATTCTACGTGTTCAAAATACGATCATGCTATGAAGTGAGTGGACTACTCACTGGCTAAAGGTATGTCATTCCTCATTTGAAATTCATAACAAAATAACCTATACATGATGAGATTTCCATTCTCATCAATTGGTTAAGAACAAAAATTTATGTGTTAAGTAACTTGTGATCCGTACCTTATTGTGAAAGACCACCATTCACATGGATCACTTACTTAAACACAATGACTCCTTTCCAAATGTAAATCGTGCACAAATAAAATGTAAATTTACAAATAAATTTTGAGAATAAATTTTTTATTAATAAATTCTATAATTCCATCAGAAAACTAGTATAGAAGGCATATATTCCAACAAATGTATCATTTTCTTGTAGTGGCAGACCTGGCGCCGAGTCCAGTCGACCCATCTGGCGTCAAGTGTGTTCTGTTTTCCTTCTTGAACGTGCTCTATTTTCACTGGCCGGGCTAGAATGGACCTGGCACCTGGTCCACTTGCCAGACCTAGTGCCAGGTGTATGCTGAAAAATTCTCCTTTCCGCTGAAAATCAACTTAAATCTGCATAAATTTGTCAAAAACACTTTCTACAAGTAAAATGTCAAATATGAAGGAATATGCTTAGTTTTTATAATGAAAGTATCTCAATTTAACCTCAAATAACTAAAAAAATAATGATGATTTTAGCCCCTATGAATTCCCCCACACTTGAACTTTTTGCTTGTCCTCAAACAAAACACTTTTAGCTAAAAAAATCATCAAGAAGACACAAGTTTTTTCTCATTCTAAAATTTTGAAACATAATAAGAATTATAACTTCCTTTCAAACTTTAGATAAAACTCTTGTTATTTATCAAACCCTTTGAAAACAATTCAAACTTTGAAACATTTAACAAAACATCACAAAACTCTTCAAGTCAAATTAATCAAGTGTATACCTTAGTCTAAAAAAATTATTTCACTCTTCAAGTAAAAATATAGATAACATGAATCACATAAGTCAAACTATTTACCAGCTCAAACATTATAAATCCAAAAATTGCACAACTCAAGTTATGATGTCAAGAAAGCACTCCAATTTTTTCTCTCAAGTTTTTAAATGACTTTGGGAATTGATAGCCTCAAGTGCATGGATCTCTCTCCACACACCGTATTGGCCCTCTTTTAGTCATCACTCATCATTTTTTCTCAACATCTTTCTTTTCTTTTGCATTTGGGAATTCATAACCTCAAGAAAGTGAATTTCTTTTCACTATCCGTATTGCCCCCCATATTCAATGAAAAATAATACTTTCTCATCTTTAAAGAGGAAACAGTAATCAACTCATTTTTTCAATTCTTCAACTCACAAAATTTTTCCACAATTTTTCCAAAATCTTTCCTCTCCAAGATCTTTTATCAACTCACATTCCTTATCACAATTCAAAGCTAAGAAAAATTTAAACCCATAATACTAGAATTAGCTAATAAACTTTTCCCACATCCATAATATTCTTCATATTCAAACTAGATGAGTCAAATAATATTCAAACACCAATACATAAATAATATTAATCCAAATTCTCAAGTTTTGATAAATATCCTATCCAATAAATCAATTTCATAAAAATCCACCAAATGAATGACAAAAATTCATATCCAAGTAAGAAAAAGAATTACATCCATGCTAAACAATGAAAACGACAAAAGTTTTGAAAATTTCAAACAAAAATGATATGGAAAATATCTTCAAATCCTACATTCCCTCCCCCCCCTACACTTAAATGGAACATTGTCATGAATGGAGATAACACCAAGAAGACCAAAATAAATAAAGAGAAAGAATAAAAAGAAGAAAAATTCTTACATTACATATAGGTCCAATAGGTGTGAATCCACTAAAAGGAGTAGGCATCAGAGAAGTCACAAAAGTTCCTAACTTCAAAAGAAACAAAGACATGAAAACATAAATTTAGAAAAAGAAAAAGAAAGGCAAGATAATAGAAAAGATAACTAAAAGCTTGGAAAGGTTATTAAAATTCAAAAGAAAAGAAATAATAGAAAATGACAAAAAATAAAATAAAATACAAGTGCAAAGAGTCAGCAAGAGTCCTCATCATGAAGATCTTCGGCTGCTCGACTCAAAGATGCCCCAGTAGATTATTGGATCAAAGTCACCAACTTTTGCTCTTGGACATCATGGCGTCAATGGAGGTCAACAATGGAGTCTTGGAGCTGAAGAATGATAGTCATTTGGCTCTCCAATTGAGCCTCCACTCGTGCCTCAAAATAACTCGAGAATGAGAACTAGTGGCACAGGTGGAAGGTCTAGTAGGCGGCTCTTCTTCCTCCTCCTCATCAGGGGGAAGCTCCACCATCCCGGGGTATTATACCTCAAAGGCTTCTTCCATCGCCTCTCCTACTCATCATAGCGATAACCACATTGAACCAATGTATACTCAGTCACTAACTCTCGGTCAGTAGTGGGCCCACCAGGCTCTCCATCTAATCGCACTCCGAAGTCTCTTAGGATGCACATAAAAACTAAGAGGAATTTGAGAGCTTTGGCTAACATGCCAGAGTAAACAACCTCTCGCATGGATTGAATAATAATAGGGGCAAGGGAAATAGGCTCATTTATTCTCATCTTATCTAGAATGTAAAGATCAAGGACCTTAGACTTATTGAAGCCTCTAGCCTTTGTGTAGACATTAAAAGCAAAGATATAGACGTGGCATGCAATTGAACCTCAAGGTCATTATTGGAGTATTAACGATTTTGACCAATTTTCGCTTTTCTCCACATGTTCAAACTTGCCCTCACAACACTCACATCCCAAGTAGGCTAAGAAATAATCTTTTGGTTATTATGGTCTACAGCTATCCATGACCCTTTATCAGGGACTCCTAAAATCCTAACTAATTTAGCCCTCTCAAACTCAATGGGTACCTTTTTTACCGTAGTAGAAATAACCGGGAGGTTATTTTTCTTCTTGTCCCTCATATTGGCATAAAACTCTCTACTTTCACAACACAATAAGCACCTTCCAGTCTAATGATAGGCTCCCATCCCAGTCGTCTAACACATAGTAGAAAGCTCCAAGGAATTATATAAAGAGGGCTTATACCGCTTTTCTACTATGATCTTGTTATATTGGTGATTTTGATACCAAATTTGATAAGTGGGGTCAAAAAATTAGGTAGGCTAGGTAGGTAGTGGCTCGAACGAAGGTATAGACAAAAATGCATCTCGAGCTCTCTTAGCACCAGGTGCCAACCCCCTAGGTCTTCTAGACATGACGTGATGATGAACAAAGGTAGGATAAAAGAAAATAGGACACCCTAAAAAAATCACTATTTGTACCACAAGCAAATACAACCCTCAATCATCTCACTATCACCACAGCATTCAACACAACCACCACCTCAACACAGAACACCAAAAGATAGCCAGCAAAATACAACACAATCTCCTCAAATAAACTACAATGATCTCCAATGTATGGGCAATAATCTTATGCAAAAAGATTGAAGAAATCGTGCACCAAAGGGAAGGATTGAAAAAAGGGTTTTAGAAGAAAAGATTGGATTTTTCCTAATTTTAATCCAAAACTTCAAGAACAAAGTGAAGATTTTATATTTAGAAGGTGTTTTGGGAGGTTTAAAAAGTGATTCATTGGTGTTTCAAAGGTGAACCTAGCGATGGGTTGAGAGAAAAAAACAAGGGAGATAAGAGTGTTTTGAAAAAAATGGCCAAGAATGGCCATAGGTTGTCTTATGGCTGATTGGGACTGGCGCCGAGCCCAAGGACTGGGCATGGCACCGGGCTGGTTCTGCTTTCGGTTTGCTGTCGAGCTGTGCTGGCCTGGGCCCGAGCCAACATTTAGGCCCAGCACTAGGTTTGCTCTGGCCAACCAAAATGTATTTTTTTATTATTTAATTAAATATACACAAACAGTAATTAAAACATGAAATCACGAAGAGAATTCATTCTAAACAAAATTAAAAAGACAACCAAATAAATGAAGACACACAAAAATTAAAGAGATGTCCCCAAGTTCAAAGTAGTAAAAATCATCTTTTTCACGGGTTTGGTCACGTGGATTAGTCTCAGTATTTTCTGAAAGTGATCTCGCTTGACGATCTCCAAGGAGTTTGGCTAGTTGTCCAATTTGATTCTTAAGGTTTTGTATGGATGCCTCCAAATTTCTCATGGTTTCATCTACTCCCTGGAATCGTGTCTCCGTACCACTTACCAACTAGTTAACCAACTCGTCCAATGATGGCTTAGTTGGTGGGGCATTATAAGGCAAAAGCGGTTGAGTCCTTTGAGTCCCAACATTAGAAGAAGCATGCCTAGGTTGGTTTTGGTTATTCCACGAAAAGTTATGATGATTCCTCCAACCAAAGTTGTAAGTGGTGCTATATGGATTATTATCTTGTCGTCTATTGCCCACAAACAGTGCTTGTTCTAACGATTCTTGTGATGACCCTATGTTTTGACACTCATGATTTGGATGTCCCTCCTCACAAAAGTCACAATTTACACACATTTCCTATCTGTGGAAGGGAGACATAACTATTTGCTCCATCTTTTGTGTTAGTGCCTCCACTTTAGCCTGCAAAGCTGCCATTACATCTGCCTTATATACACCATAAACACGAGCTTTTGACCATGAACTCTCCCAAGCGTAGTTATTTATTGTCAAATTTTCAATCAATTCAAATATCTCTTCTGGGGTTTTAGAATTAATAGAGCTTCCTATAGATGCATCAACCAATTGCCTAGTAGCAAAATTAAACCACTATGAAAGATTTGCATTTGCATGCGTAGCTTGAACCCATGATGAGGACACTTTCTAAGCATCTCCTTAAAGCTGTTCCAACACTCATAAAGATTTTCAGATTCTAATTGTTAAAAGGCAAAAATATCAGTCCTAAACTTGGTTGTTCTAGCTGGGGGAAAGTATTTTGCTAAAAAAATTTCAGCTAAATCATTTGAAGTCATAATGGATCCGACTAGCAAAGATTTTAACCAAGATTTTCTCTATCTCTCAAAAAAAAAAGAGGGGAAAGCCTTAGTTTGATGGCATCCTCAAAAACACCACTCATTTTAAAAGTGTCACAAATTTTTAAAAAGCTCGCAAGGTGGGAATTAAGATCTTCCTCAAGTAGCCCATCAAATTGTACCGTGTTTTGGATTATTTGGATTATGTTAGGTTTTATTTTAAAGTTTTTAGCCTCCATCCTAGGTCTCGTAATTCAAGCATGTACCTGAGATTGCAAATTTCACAAAGTCATCCATAGTCCGCCTGTTAATTCCATCATTGCCACCATTGTTGGGTTGATTCACCTCCATGCCTTTTCTTTCCCTTTTGCTTACAACCTTTAGGACCTTTATGATGTTTCTCTCGATCTCAAGATCAAGATCTACTATGTCTGTTTTAGATCGTCGAGTTATACACTAAGGGCAAGGTCTATAGAAAACATAAGATAGTGAGATTATAAGATTTACAAATTAGACTATTAGTACATGTTCACATATTAAGTTTTTTAAAAAAAGTACAACATGTAGAGATATTAAAGTACAAGTATACAAGAAAACAAAATATGGCACCTATTCATACAAGGAATATATATACATATTCACATATTTACATATTGACATATAAACACATAAATATGGTTAAATCAATAAAATTCAAGCTTTCATAATATTGTTCTCCGACAACAGCGTCAAAAATTTGATGCGTAAATTTTGGGTGTATAAAAATCATCAAATTTAAATCCATCCCTTAGTCAAGTTTTAATTAAAATATTGATCATAAAATACACATATGAGCAAATATACTCATCGCAAGCATAGCATAAGGAACTAACGAGCATCGATCCTCAAAGGAACAAGTACACACTAATCACTTTGTCAAAAACACTTTCTACAAGCTTTATGTCAAATAGGAATGAATATGCCTAGTTTTTACAACGAAAGTATCTCAATTTAACCTCAAATAATTAGAAAAATAATGATGATTTTAGCCCCTATTAAATATTCTGGAGGGAGTTGGCACTAATTTCATATTTTAAATCAAATGAGATATTGTATGGTGAAATTAATGAGTTTATTGCATTAACGTTTTGCTATTGAAAGGTTCATATCAAGTTACTTGACTTTCTGGACTTTGGGGGGTCATGATATATTGCTAGATACCACTCATGATCTACTAAATATGGATTTATTAATTAGAGAATTAATACATTTAATCATAAATTAGACTTAATAAATTAATTCTGATTATTAAAATGATTATCAATTCTATTATGATAGAATTAATTCATATTAGCTACCAATTGACTGAAAAACCTAATAGGTCACACACAATAAAGGAATTGGTACTCAAGACATTATTTGATAATATTATAGGATTAATTTGTGAGAATAAATAATTATTATGGACTAATTATAAAGTGTTATAATTAGTTGGGGTTGCATTGCAATTATTAAATCTCTATAGGTGAATTATAAACTTGTTATAATTCACAGGGCCTAATTGAAATTCTTGAAAACTCCAAACCCGTAATTGAAAAGAGAAACAAAATATTTGTTTCCTAAAAGGAATTGAAAAATCTGTACGTGTTCTTTTTTGGTCTTCTTGTGGCGGTTAGTTTTGGAAACGGAAATCAATTTCCTATAAAAATTAGAGAATTTGTTCTCTGTGGATATATAAGAAAAACATTGGCCGCCGTAGAGAAAAATAGATAGAACACACATCAGAGAGTTTTTTCTTCTTTCTTTTTGAAGAAAAGAAAACAATTTATTCCCAATTAAATTAATTCTAAAGCCACCATATATTACCTATTAGCATAGGGTTTTTGGTGTCTAACTTGAGTACAATTCCTTATGTGGATCAATGTTAGAGAAATTTATATCCTTGAAATTTGGTGGCTCAATTGGATTGACTTTCGCATTTGAAAATTTTTAAAAGCTGGATTTTTTTTAGGTAATTATTTTTTCTTCCCTTCTCTTGAACCGTTTAATTATATATGAGTGATCTTTTGCGTGGATTTCGTTTTATTTTTCTGCTGCGTGTAAGCTGGTTTGTATGATCGAAATCCAACAGTGGTATCAGAGCCATCTCGTATGTGTTTTATGAATTTCATTATTATTTTGAAATTGTTTCAAAATAAATTCAACGTTATGATATTGTTTCATAAATCTTTTAATATTTGAAATAGTTTGAAAATTATATTCGGGTTCATGAAAATTGTTTCATGTAAAATTTTATTTTTGGAAAATTTTTGTTTTAGTGGGTTATATAAATATATATATATATATATATATATATATATAATCATAACAATTATTTATAATTGGTCTCCTAATCTTCGTGCACTAAATTTTGCAGTTCTACGCCCCGATTCGTGGGATTAGTCTCTTCTTCTTCCGCAATACTCTCTCAATTTCAAAATAACTACTCATTCCGTCCCTATTTTTCTATCACAATTAACTATTTCACACAATTTAAGAAAAATTAGTTAGTCTCTTAAATTCATACAACTTTGTTTATACATTCCAAAAGTATCATTGAATTTAATGTTCTACACAACTGTTTTCTTACTCTCTTTGCTCAACTCTCTCTCTAAAGTTATTACATTTTCATTTTTTAAAACTATTTAATATAAGAGTATAACAGTAAAATTAACATTAATGACACCTAAATTTTTTCAGGTTACAGATAAAAAGAGATACCAAAATTTTTCAGTTATTATAGATAAATAGGGATGGAGGGAGTATCACTTTTGGAAACATTTTGTATTTCAAATTATTTATCATTTTGTAAAATTAAGAATGTATTTATTACCTATTTTCTAATTGTGCTCTGTTTATTTATTACACCAATAAATTGAAACATTAATTAATTTTAAATAAAAATAATTCTATTTTTTATTTAAAAACTCTATAGATATTAGAGCTTTAATGTGATTTGTCTAATTGTGATAGTAATTTAAAAATGGAGGAAGAATTAGATTATTGCTGAGGTTCGTTGCAAACGTGTGCCAGAATGCTCAAAAATATTTCATAACGGTAGAAGTAGATGGTTACATCGTGGACCCAATGGCTGTCAGATTACATGCAAAATATATCTCATTTTGGAGCAGAGACATTTATTATAATAAAAAATGT
>JANUWF010000462.1:0-53195 GCA_026120185.1 Voacanga thouarsii | reverse complement strand
CCTATTTTTGTAAATTCCTTAGGTTTTCGGTCTGTTTATAGACATTTGGTGGATTGCATGCCAAAATATATCCGATTATATTCTAACTTGGTCATAACACTTTTCATACCAATTTAAACAAATCTAACGGTCGGATGATTAATTGAATGTGCCTATATTTGTAAATGTCTTATGTTTTCAGTCTTTTTGTAGACATTTTGTTGGAATGCATGCCCAAATATATCCGATTAACTTCAAACTTGGTCATAACACTTTTTGTAGTATTTTAAACAAATCTAACGGTCAGATCATTAATTTAAAATGCCTATCATTGTAAATGTCTTAGATCTTTTTGTAGACATTTGTCGGATTGCATGCCAAAATATATCCGATTATTTTTAAATTTTTACATAACACTTTTATTAGCAATTTAAACAAATCTAATGATCGATCATTATTTTAAAGTGCCTATATTAGTAAATGCCTTAGGTTTTCGGTATTTTTGTTGATATTTGTTGGAATGTATGCCAAAATATATCCGATTATCTTCATATTTGGTCATAACACTTTTCCTAGCAATTTAAACAAATTTAACGGTCGCATCATTAATTGAAAGTGCTTATCTTTGTAAATGTCTTAGGATTACGATATATTTTTTTTATATTTGTTGGATTGCATACCAAAATATATCCGATTAACGTAAAACTTGGTCATAACACTTTTTGTAGTAATTTAAACAAATCTAACGGTCAGATCATAAATTGAAAGTGGCTATCTTAGTTAATGCCTTAGGTTTTTTGTCTTTTTGTAGACATTTGGTGGATTGCATGCCAAAATATATCCGATTATCTTCAAATTTGGTCATAACACTTTTCCTAGCAATTTAAACAATTATAACGGTTGGATCATTAATTGAAATTGCCTGTATTTGTAAATGCCATAGATTTTCAATATTTTTGTTGATATTTTGTAGGACTACATGTAAAAGTATACCCGATTATCTTTTAATTTTGTCATAACACTTTTAATATCAATTTAAACAAATGAACGGTCGAATCATTAAGTAAAAGTGCCTACCTTTGTAAATGCCTTAGGTTTTCGGTCTTTTTATAGACATTTGTTGGATTGCATTCCAAGATATATCTGATTAACTTCAAATTTGGTCATAACACTTTTCAGAGCAACTTCAACAAATCTAACGGTCGGATCAATAATTGAAAGTTCCTATCTTTGTAAATGCATTAGGTTTTCAGTCATTTTGTAGACATTTGTTGGATTGCATGCCAAAATATATCCGATTATCTTCAAATTTGGTCATAATACTTTTAATAGAAATTTAAACAAATCTAACGGTCGGATCATTAATTGAAAGTGCCTATCTTTGTAAATGTCATAGATTTTCGGTATTTTTGTAGACATTTGTTGCATTGTACGCCAAAATATATCCGATTATCTTCAAATTAGCTCATAGCACTTTTCATAGCAATTTAAACAAATTTAATTGTCGGATCATTAATTCAAAGTGCCTATCTTTGTAAATGTCATAGGTTTTCGGTCTTTTTGTAGACATTTGTTGGATTGCATGCCAAAATATATCCGATTATCTTCAAATTTTGTAATAACACTTTTATTAGCAATTTAAACAAATCTAACGGTCGGATCATTAATTTAAAGTTTCTATATTTGTAAATGGCTTACGTTTTCTTTCTTTTTGTAGACATTTTTTGTATTGCATGCCAAAATATATCCGATTATCTGAAAATTTAGTAATAACACTTTTATTAGCAATTTTAACAAATCTAACGGTGGGATCATTAATTGAAAGCTCCAATCTTTGTAAATGCCTTTGGTTTTCGTTATTTTTGTTGATAATTGTTAGATTGCATGCCAAAATTTATATGATTATCTTCAAATTTAGTCACAACCCTTTTATTAGAAATTTAAACAACTCTAACGGTCGGATAATTAATTGAAGGTGCCTGTCTTTGTCAATGCCCAAGATTTTCGTTATTTTTGTAGATATTTTATAGGTCTACGTGTAAAAGTATACCCGATTATCTTTAAATATTGTCATAAAATATTTAATATCAATTTAAACAAATCTAACGGTCAAATCATTAATTAAAAGTGACTATCTTTGTAAATGTCTTAGGTTTTCGATCTTTTTGTAGACATTTGTTGGATTGCATGCCAAAATATATCCGTTTATCTTCAAATTTGGTCAAAACACTTTTAGTAGCAATTTAAATAAATCTAATAGTCGCATCATTAATTGAAAGTGCCTATCTTTGTAAATATCTTAGATTTTCGATATTTTTGTAGATATTTTGTAGGACTACCTGTAAAAGTATACCCGATTATCTTTAAATTTTGTCATAACACTTTTAATAACAATTTAAACAAATCTAACGGTCAAATCATTAATTGGATGTGCCTATCTTTGTTAATGTCTTAGGCTTTTTGCCTTTTTATACACATTTGATGGATTGCTTGCCAAAGTATATCCGATTAACTTCAAACTTGGTCATAACACTTTTTGTAGTAATTTAAACAAATCTAATAGTCGGATCATTAATTGAAAGTGCCTATCTTTGTTAATGTCTTAGATTTTCGATCTTTTGGTAGACATTTGTTGGATGGCAAGCCAAAATATATCTAATTATCTTCAAATTAGGTCATAACACTTTTCGTAGTAATTTAAAAAAATCTAACAGTCGCATCATTAATTGAAAGTGCTTATCTTCGTAAATGTCTTAGTATTACGTTATTTTTGTTGATATTTGTTGGATTGCTTGCCAAAATATATCCGACTATCTTCAAATTTGGTCGTAAAACTTTTCATAGCAATTTAAACAATTCTAACGGTCAGATCATTAATTGAATGTACCTATCTTTGTAAATGTCTTAGGTTTCCGGTTTTTTGGTAGGCATTTTGTTGGATTGCATTCCCAAATATATCCGGTTAACATCAAACATGGTCATAACACTTTTCTTAGTAATTTAAGCAAATCTAACGGTCGGATCATTAATTTAAAGTGCCTATATTGGTAAATGCCTTAGGTTTTCGGCATTTTTGTTCATATTAGTTGGATTGCATTCCAAAATATATCCTATTATCTTTAAATTTGGTCATAACACTTTTCATAGCAATTTAAACAAATCTAATGGTCGGATCATTAATTGAAAGTGCCTATCTTTGTAAATGTCTTAGATTTTCGGTCTTTTAGTAGACTTTTTGTTGGATTGCATGCCAAATATATCCGATTAACTTCAAACTTGGTCATAACACTTTTTGTAGTAATTTAAACAAATCACCGATCGGATCATTAATTAAAAGTGCCTATCTTTGTAAATGCCTTAGGTTTTCGGTCTTTTTGTAGACATTTGTTGGATTGCATGCCAAAATATATCCGATTAACTTCAAACTTGGTCATAAGACTTTTTGTAGTAGTTTAAACAAATCTAACGGTCGGATCATTAAGTAAAAGTGCATATCTTTGTAAATGTCTTAGGTTTCGATCTTTTTGTAGACATTTGTTGGATTGCATGCCAAAATATATCCGATTATCTTAAAATTTGGTCATAACACTTTTCGTAGCAATTAAAACAAATCTAACGGTCGAATCATTAATTGAAAGTGCTTATCTATGTAAATGTCTTAGGATTTCGGTATTTTTATTGATATTTACTGTATTGCATGCCAAAATATATCCGATTATCTTCAAATTTGGTCATAACACTTTTCATAGCAATTTAAACAAATCTAAAGGTCGGATCATTAATTGAAAGTGTCTATCTTTGTAAATTCCTTAGGTTTACGGTCTGTTTGTAGACATTTAGTGGATTGCATGCCAAAATATATCCGATTATATTCTAACTTGGTCATTACTTTTTTCATACCAATTTTGTATACCAATTTAAAAGTATACCCGATTATCTTTAAATTTTGTCATAACACTTTTAATATCAATTTAAACAACTATAACAGTGAAATCATTAATTGAATGTGCCTATCTTTGTAAATGACTTCGGATTTTTGCCTTTTTATACACATTTGATGGATTGCATGCCAAAATATATCCGATTAACTTCAAACTTGGTCATAACACTTTTTGTTGTAATTTAAACAAATCTAATAGTCGCATCATTAATTGAAAGTGCCTATCTTTGTAAATGTCTTAGGTTTTCGGTCTTTTTGTAGACATTTGTTGGATGGCAAGCCAAAATATATCTAATTATTTTCAAATTAGGTCATAACACTTTTCGTAGCAATTTAAACAAATCTAACGGTCGGATCATTAATTGAAAGCTCCTATCTTTGTAAATTCCATAGGTTTCGGTATTTTTGTTGATATTTGTTAGATTGCATGCCAAAATATATCTGATTATCTTCAAATTCGGTCAAAACACTTTTATTAGCAATTTAAAAAAATATAACGGTCGGATCATTAATTGAAAGTACCTATCTTTGTAAATGCCTTAAATTTCGGTATTTTTTTTAGATATTTTGTCGAACTACATGTAAAAGTATACCCGATTAACTTTAAATTTTGTCATTACACTTTTAATATCAATTTAAACAAATCTAACAGTCAAATCATTAATTTAATGTGCCTATCTTTGTAAATACCTTAGGTTTTCGGACTTTTAGTAGACTTTTTGTTGGATTGCATGCCAAATATATCCGATTAACTTCAAACTTGGTCATAACACTTTTTGTAGTAATTTAAACAAATCAACGGTCGGATCATTAATTAAAAGAGCCTACCTTTGTAAATGCCTTAGGTTTTCGGTCTTTTTGTAGACATTTTGTTGTATTGCATGCCAAAATATATCCGATTAACTTCAAACTTGGTCATAACACTTTTTGTAGTAATTTAAAGAAATCTAACGGTCGGATCATTAATTAAAAGTGACTATCTTTGTAAATGTCTTAGGTTTTCAATCTTTTTGTAGACATTTGTCGGATTGAATGCCAAAATATATTCGATTATTTTCAAATTTTAAATAGCACTTTTATTAGCAATTTAAACAAATCTAACGGTCGATCATTAATTTAAAATGCCTATATTGGTAAATGCCTTAGGTTTTCGATATTTTTGTTGATATTTGTTGGATTGCATGCCAAAATATATCCGATTATCTTTAAATTTGGTCATAATACTTTTCCTAACAATTTAAACAAATTTAACGGTCGGATCAATAATTGAAAGTGCCGATCTTGGTGAATGCCCTAGATTTTCGGTATTTTTGTAGATATTTATTAGATTGCATGCCAAAATATATCTGATTCTCTTCAAATTCGGTCAAAACACTTTTATTAGCAATTTAAAAAAATATAACGGCCGGATCATTAATTGAAAGTGCATATCTTTGTAAATGCCTTAGATATTCGGTATTTTTGTAGATATTTTGTAGGAATACATGTAAAAGTATACCCGATTATCTTTAAATTTTGTGATAACACTTTTAATATCAATTTAAACAAATCTAACGGTCAAATCATTAATTTAAAGTGCCAATCTTTGTAAATATCTTAGGTTTTCGATCTTTTTGTAGACATTTTGTTGGATTACATGCCAAAATATATCCGATTAACTTCAAACTTGGTCATAACACTTTTTGTAGTAATTTAAACAAATCAACGATCGGATCATTAATTAAAAGTGTCTAACTTTGTAAATGCCTTAGGTTTTCGGTCTTTTTGTAGACATTTGTTCGATTGCATGCCAAAATATATCCGATTAACTTCAAACTTGGTCATAAGACTTATTGTAGTAGTTTAAACAAATCTAACGGTCGGATCATTAAGTAAAAGTGCCTATCTTTGTAAATGTCTTAGGTTTTCGATATTTTTGTAGACATTTGTTGGATTGCATGCCAAAATATATCCGATTATCTTCAAATTCGGTCATAATTCTTTTCGTAGTAATTAAAACAAATCTAACGGTCGAATAATTAATTGAAAGTGCTTATCTATGTAAATGTCTTCGGATTTCGGTATTTTTATTTATATTTGTTGGATTGCATGCCAAAATATATCCGATTATCTTCAAATTTGGTCATAACACTTTTTGTAGTAATTTAAACAAATCAAACGGTCTGATCTTTAATTTAAAATGCCTATCATTGTAAATGTCTTAGGTTTTTTTGTTGACATTTGTCGGATTGCATGCCAAAATATATCCGATTATTTTTAAATTTAACATAGCACTTTTTTTAGCAATTTAAACAAATCTAACGGTCGATCATTAATTTAAAGTGCCTATATTGGTAAATGCCTTAGGTTTTCGCTATTTTTGTTGATATTTGTTGGATTGCATGGCAAAATATATCCGATTATCTTCAAATTTGGTCATAACACTTTTCCTAGCAATTTAAACAAATTTAACGGTCGGATCAATACTTGAAAGTGCCGATCATTGTGAATGCCTTAGATTTTCGGTATTTTTGTAGATATTTATTAGATTGCATGCCAAAATATATCTGATTATCTTCAAATTTTGTCACAACCCTTTTATTAGCAATTTAAATAAATCTAACGATTCGGATCATTAATTGAAGGTGCCTATCTTTGTCAATGCCCTAGATTTTCGATATTTTTGTGGATATTTTGTAGGTTTACGTGTAAAAGTATACCCGATTATCTTTAAATATTGTCATAAAACTATTAATATCAATTTAAATAAATGTAATGGTCAAATCATTAATTGAAAGTGCCTACCTTGGTAAATGCCTTAGGTTTTAGATCTTTTTGTAGACATTTGTTCGATTGCATGCCAAAATATATCCGATTATCTTCAAATTTGGTCATAACACTTTTCCTAGAAATTTAAACAAATCCAATGGTTGGATCAATAATTGACAGTGCCTATATTTGTAAATGCCTTAGGTTTTCGGTCTTTTTGTAGACATTTGTTGGATTTCATGCCAAAAAATGTCATATTATATTCAAACATGGGCAAAACTCTTTTCTAAGAAATTTAAATAAATCTAACGGTCGGATCATTAATTGAAAGTGCCTATCTTTGTAAATACCTTAGGTTTTCGGTCTTTTTGTAAACATTTGTTGGATTGCAAGCCAAAATATATCCGATTATCTTCAAATTTGGTAATAACACTTTTTCTAAAAATTTAAAGAAATCTAACGGTTGGATCATTAATTGAAAGCTCCAATCTTTGTAAATTCCTTAGGTTTTCTGTATTTTTGTTGATATTTGTTAGATTGCAAGCCAAAATATATCTGAGTATCTTCAAATTCGGTCAAAATACTTTTATTAGCAATTTAAAAAAATATAACGGTCAGATCATTAATTGAAAGTGCCTATCTCTGTAAATGCCTTAGATTTTCGGTATTTTTGTAGATATTTTGTAGGACTACATGTAAAAGTATACCCGATTACCTTTAAATTTTGTCATAACACTTTTAATATCAATTTAAACAAATCTAACGGTTAAATCATTAATTTAAAGTGCTTATCTTTGTAAATATCTTAGGTTTTCGATCTTTTTGTAGACATTTTGTTGGATTGCATGCCAAAATATATCCGATTAACTTCAAACTTGGTCATAACACTTTTTGTAGAAATTTAAACAAATCAACGATCGGAACATTATTTAAAAGTGCCAATCTTTGTAAATGCCTTAGGTTTTCGGTCTTTTTGTAGACATTTGTTGGATTGCATGCCAAAATATATCCGATTAACTTCAAACTTGGTCATAAGACTTTTTGTAGTAGTTTAAACAAATCTAACGGTCGGATCATTAAGTAAAAGTGCCTATCTTTGTAAATGTCTTAGGTTTTCGATCTTTTTGTAGACATTTGTTGGATTGCATGCTAAAATATATCCGATTATCTTCTAATTTGGTAATAACACTTTTCGTAGCAATTAAAACAAATCTAATGGTCGAATCATTAATTGAAAGTGCTTATCTCTGTAAATGTCTTAGGATTTCGGTATTTTTATTGAAATTTGTTGGATTGCATGCCAAAATATATCCGATTATCTTCAAATTTGGTCATAACACTTTTCATAGCAATTTAAACAAATCTAAAGGTCGGATTATTAATTGAAAGTGCCTATCTTTGTAAATTCCTTAGGTTTTCGATCTGTTTGTAGACATTTGGTGGATTGCATGCCAAAATATATCCGACTATATTCTAACTTGGTCATTACACTTTTCATACCAATTTAAACAAATCTAACGGTCAGATCATTAATTGAATGTACCTATCTTTGTAAATGTCTTAGGTTTTGGGTCTTTTGGTAGATATTTTGTTGGACTGCATGCCCAAATATATCCGATTAACCACTAACTTGGTCATAACACTTTTTCTAATAATTTAAACAAATGTAACGATCAGATCTTTAATTTAAAATGCCTATCATTGTAAATGTCTTAGTTCTTTTTGTAGACATTTGTCGGATTGCACGCCAAAATATATCCGATTATTTTCAAATTTTACATAGCACTTTTATTAGCAATTTAAACAAATCTAACAATCGATCATTAATTTATAGTGCCTATATTGGTAAATGCATTAGGTTTCGGTATTTTTGTTGATATTTGTTGGATTGCATGCCAAAATATATCCGATTATCTTTAAATTTGGTCATAACACTTTTCCTAGCAATTTAAACAAATTTAACGGTCGGATCAATAACTGAAAGTGCCGATCTTTGTGAATGCCTTAGATTTTCTGTATTTTTGTAGATATTTTGTAAGACTACGTGTAAAAGTATAGTCGATTATATTCATATTTTGTCATAACACTATTAATATCAATTTAAACAAATTTAACGGTCAAATCATTAATTGAAAATACCTATCTTTGTAAATGCCTTAGGTTTTCGGTCATTTTGTAGACATTTTGTTAGATTGCATACCAAAATATATATCCGTTTAACTTCAAATTTAGTCACAATCCTTTTATTTGAAATTTAAACAATTCTAACGGTCGGATCATTAATTGAAGGTGCCTATCTTTGTCAATGCCCTAGATTTTCGGTATTTTTGTAGATATTTTGTAGGTCTACGTGTAAAAGTATACCCGGTTATCTTTGAATTTTGTCATAACACCTTTAATATCAATTTAAACAAATTAACGGTCAGATCATTAATTAAAATTGCCTATCTTTGTAAATGCCTTAAATTTTCGGTATTTTTGTAGATATTTTGTAGGATTACGTGTAAAAGTATACCCGATTATCTTTGAATTTTGTCATAACACCTTTAATATCAATTTAAACAAATTAACGGTCAGATCATTAATTAAAATTGCCTATCTTTGTAAATGCCTTAGGTTTTCGGTCTTTCTGTTGGCATTTGTTTGATTGCATTCCAAAATATATCCGATTAACTTCAAACTTGGTCATAACACTTTTTGTAGTAATTTAAACAAATCTAACGGTCGGATCATTAATTAAAAGTGACTATCTTTGTAATTGTCTTAGCTTTTCGATCTTTTTGTGGACATTTGTTGGATTGCATGCCAAAATATATCCGATTATCTTCAAATTTGGTCAAAACACTTTTCGTTGCAATTTAAACAAATCTAATGGTCGCATCATTAATTAAAAGTGCCTCTATTTGTAAATATCTTAGATTTTTGGTATTTTTGTAGATATATTTTGTAGGACTACGTGTAAAAGTATACCCGATTATATTTAAATTTTGTCATAACACTTTTAATATCAATTTAAACAAATCTAACGGTCAAATTATTAATTGAATGTGCCTATCTTTGTAAATGTCTTAGGTTTTTTGCCACACATTTGGTGGATTGCATGTCAAAATATATCCGATTATATTCAAACATGGACATAACACTTTTCATAGCAATTTAAAAACATGTAACGTTCAGATCATTAACTGAAAGTGCCTATCTTTGTAAATGCCTTAGGTTTTAGGTCTTTTTGTAGATATTTGTTGGATTGCAAGCCAAAATATGTCCGATTATCTTCAAATTTGGTCATAACACTTTTCCTAGAAATTTAAACAAATCTAATGGTCGGATCAATAATTGACAGTGCCTATCTTTGTAAATGCCTTAGGTTTTCGGTCTTTCTGTAGACTTCTGTTGGATTTCATGCCAAAAAATGTCCGATTATAATCAAACATGGGTAAAACACTTTTCTTAGAAATTTAAAAAAATCTAACGGTCGGATCATTAATTGAAAGTGCCTATCTTTGTAAATAACTTAGGTTTTAGGTCTTTTTGTAGACATTTGTTGGATTGCAAGCCAAAATATATCCAATTATCTTCAAATTTGGTAATAACACTTTTTCTAGAAATTTAAAGAAATCTAACGGTCGGATCATTAATTGAAAGCTCCTATCTTTGTAAATTCCTTAGGTTTTCGGTATTTTTGTTGATATTTGTTGGATTGCATTCCAAAATATATCCGATTATCTTAAAATTTGGTCAAAACACGTTTCATAGCAATTTAAACCAATCTAAAGGTCAGATCATTAACTGAAAGTGCCTGTTTTTGTAAATTCCTTAGGTTTTCGGTCTGTTGGTAGACATTTGGTGGATTGCATGCCAAAATATATCCGATTATATTATAACTTGGTCATAACACTTTTCATACCAATTTAAACAAATCTAATGGTCAGATCATTAATTGAATGTGCCTATCTTTGTAAATGTCTTATGTTTTCGGTCTTTTTGTAGACATTTTGTTGCATTGCATGCCCAAATATATCCGATTAATTTCAAACTTGGTCATAACACTTTTTGTAGTAATTTAAACAAATCTAACGGTCAGATCTTTAATTTAAAATGCCTATCATTGTAAATGTGTTAGCTATTTTTGTAGACATTTGTCGGATTGCATGCCAAAATATATCCGATTATTTTCAAATTTTTACATAACACTTTTATTAACAATTTAAACAAATCTAACGGTCGATCATTAATTTAAAGTTCCTATATTGGTAAATGTCTTAGGTTTCGATATTTTTGTTGATATTTGTTGGATTGCATGCCAAAATATATCCGATTATCTTCAAATTTGGTCAAAACACTTTTCGTAGCAATTTAAACAAATCTAATGGTCGCATCATTAATTGAAAGTGCCTATCTTTGTAAATATCTTATATTTTCGGTATTTTTGTAGATATTTTGTAGGACTACGTGTAAAACTATACCCGATTATCTTTAAATTTTGTCATAACACTTTGAATATCAATTTAAACAAATCTAATGGTCAAATCATTAATTGAATGTGCCCATCTTTGTAAATGTCTTAGCTTTTTTGTCTTTTTATACACATTTGTTGGATTGCATGCCCAAATATATCCGATTAACTTCAAACATGGTCATAACACTTTTTGTAGTAATTTAAATAAAACAACGGTCGGATCATTAATTAAAAGCTCCTATCTTTGTAAATTCCATAGGTTTTTGATATTTTTGTTGATATTTTTTACATTGCAAGCCAAAATATATCTGATTATCTTCAAATTCGGTCAAAACACTTTTATTAGAAATTTAAAAAATTATAATGGTCTGATCATTAATTGAAAGTGCCTATCTATGTAAATGCCTTAGATTTTCGGTATTTTTGTAAATATTTTGTAGGCCAACATGTAAAAGTATACCCCATTATCTTTAAATTTTGTCATAACACTTTTAATATCAATTTAAACAAATCTAACGGTCAAATCATTAATTTAAAGTGCCAATCTTTGTAAATATCTTAGGTTTTCGATCTTTTTGTAGACATTTTGTTGGATTGCATGCCAAAATATATCCGATTAACTTCAAACTTGGTCATATCACTTTTTGTAGTAATTTAAACAAATCACCGATCGGATCATTAATTAAAAGTGCCTATCTTTGTAAATGCCTTAGGTTTTCGGTCTTTTTGTAGACATTTGTTGGATTGCATGCCAAAATATATCCGATTAACTTCAAACTTGGTCATAAGACTTTTTGTAGTAGTTTAAACAAATCTAACGGTCGGATCATTAAGTAAAAGTGCCTATCTTTGTAAATGTCTTAGGTTTTCGATCTTTTTGTAGACATTTGTTGGAATGCATGCCAAAATATATCCGATTATCTTAAAATTTGGTCATAACACTTTTCGTAGCAATTAAAACAAATCTAACGGTCGAATCATTAATTGAAAGTGCTTATCTATGTAAATGTCTTAGGATTTCGGTATTTTTATTGATATTTACTGTATTGCATGCCAAAATATATCCGATTATCTTCAAATTTGGTCATAACACTTTTCATAGCAATTTAAACAAATCTAAAGGTCGGATCATTAATTGAAAGTGCCTATCTTTGTAAATTCCTTAGGTTTACGGTCTGTTTGTAGACATTTGGTGGATTGCATGCTAAAATATATCCGATTATATTCTAACTTGGTCATTACTTTTTTCATACCAATTTAAACAAATATAACGGTCAGATCTTTAATTGAATGTGCCTATCTTTGTAAATGTCTAAGGTTTTCGGTCTTTTGGTAGACATTTTGTTGGATTGCATGCCTAAATATATCCGATTAACCTCTATCTGGGTCATAACACTTTTTGTAGTAATTTAAACAAATCTAACGGTCAGATCTTTAATTTAAAATGCCTATCATTGTAAATGTCTTATGTCTTTTTGTAGACATTTGTCGGATTGAATGCCAAAATATATGCGATTATTTTCAAATTTTACATAGCACTTTTATTAGCAATTTAAACAAATCTAACGGTCGATCATTAATTTAAAGTGCCTATATTGGTAAATGCCTTAGGTTTTTGGTATTTTTATTGATATTTGTTGGATTGCATGCCAAAATATATCCGATTATCTTCAAATTTGGTCATAACACTTTTCCTAGCAATTTAAACAAATTTTACGGTCGGATCAATAATTGAAAGTGCCGATCTTTGTGAATGCCTTAGATTTTCGATATTTTTGTAGATATTTATTAGATTGCATTCCAAAATATATCTGATTATCTTCAAATTCGGTCAAAACACTTTTATTAGTAATTAAAACAAATTTAACGGTCGAATCATTAATTGAAAGTGCTTATCTATGTAAATGTCTTAGGATTTCGGTATTTTTTTTTATATTTGTTTGATTGCATGCCAAAATATATCCGATTATCTTCAAATTTGGTCATAACACTTTTCATAATAATTTAAACAAATCTAAAGGTCGGATCATTAATTGAAAGTGTCTATCTTTGTAAATTGCTTAGGTTTTCGGTCTGTTTGTAGACATTTGGTGGATTGGATGCCAAAATATATCCGATTATATTCTAACCTGGTCATAACACTTTTCATACCAATTTAAACAAATCTAACGGTTAGATCATTAATTGAATGTGCCTATATTTGTAAATGTCTTCGGTTTTGGGTCTTTTGGTCGACATTTTGTTGCATTGTATGCCCAAATATATCCGATTAACCTCTAACTTGGTCATAACACTTTTTGTAGTAATTTAAACAAATCTAACGGTCAGATCTATAATTTAAAATGCCTATCATTATAAATGTCTTAGGTCTTTTTGTAGACATTTGTCGAATTGCATGTCAAAATATATCCGATTATTTTCAAATTTTAAATAGCACATTTATTAGCAATTTAAACAAATCTAACGGTCGATCAATAATTTAAAGTGCCTATATTGGTAAATGCCTTAGGTTTTCGGTATTTTTGTTGATATTTGCTGGATTGCATGCCAAAATATATCCGATTATCTTCAAATTTGGTCATAACACACTTCCTAGCAATTTAAACAAATTTAACGGTCGGATCAATAATATAAAGTGCCGATCTTGGTGAATGCCTTAGATTTTCGGTATTTTTGTAGATATTTTGTAAGACTACGTGTAAAGGTATACCCGATTATATTCATATTTTGTCATAACACTATTAATATCAATTTAAACAAATCTAACGGTCAAATCATTAATTGAAAATACCTATATTTTTAAATGCCTTAGGTTTTCGGTCATTTTGTAGACATTTTGTTGGATTGCATGCCAAAATATATCCGATTAACATCAAATTTAGTCACAACCCTTTTATTAGAAATTTAAACAAATCTAACGGTCGGATCATTAATTGAAGGTGCCAATCTTTGTCAATGCCCTAGATTTTCGGTATTTTTGTAGATATTTTGTAGGTCTACGTGTAAAAGTATACCCGATTATCTTTAAATATTGTCATAAAACTTTTAATATCAATTTAAACTAATCTAACGGTCAAATCATTAGTTGAAAGTGACTATCTTTGTAAATGCCTTAGATTTTCGATATTTTTGTAGATATTTTGTAGGACTACGTGTAAAAGTATACCCGATTATCTTTGAATTTTGTCATAACACCTTTAATATCAATTTAAACAAATCAACGGTCAGATCATTAATTAAAATTGCCTATCTTTGTAAATACCTTAGGTTTTCGGTCTTTCTGTTGACATTTGTTGGATTGCATGCCAAAATATATCCGATTTACTTCAAACTTGGTCATAACACTTTTTGTAGTAAATTAAACAAATCTAACGGTCGAACCATTAATTAAAAGTGACTATCTTTGTAAATGTCTTAGGTTTTCGATCTTATTGTAGACATTAGTTGGATTGCAGGCCAAAATATATCCGATTATCTTCAAATTTGGTCAAAACACTTTTCGTTGCAATTTAAACAAATCTAATGGTCGCATCATTAATTGAAAGTGCCTATCTTTGTAAATATCTTAGATTTTCGGTATTTTTTTAGATATATTTTGTAGGACTACGTGTAAAAGTATACCCGATTATCTTTAAATTTTGTCATAACACTTTTAATATCAATTTAAACAACTATAACAGTCAAATCATTAATTGAATGTGCCTATCTTTGTAAATGACTTCGGATTTTTGCCTTTTTATACACATTTGATGGATTGCATGCCAAAATATATTCGATTAACTTCAAACTTGGTCATACCACTTTTTGTTGTAATTTAAACAAATCTAATAGTCGGATCATTAATTGAAAGTGCCTATCTTTGTAAATGTCTTAGGTTTTCGGTCTTTTTGTAGACATTTGATGGATGGCAAGCCAAAATATATCTAATTATTTTCAAATTAGGTCATAACACTTTTCGTAGCAATTTAAACAAATCTAACGGTCGGATCATTAATTGAAAGCTCCTATCTTTGTAAATTCCTTAGGTTTCGGTATTTTTGTTGATATTTGTTAGATTGCATGCCAAAATATATCTGATTATCTTCAAATTCGGTCAAAACACTTTTATTAGCAATTTAAAAAAATATAACGGTCGGATCATTAATTGAAAGTACCTATCTTTGTAAATGCCTTAGATTTCGGTATTTTTTTAGATATTTTGTCGAACTACATGTAAAAGTATACCCGATTAACTTTAAATTTTGTCATAACACTTTTAATATCAATTTAAACAAATCTAACAGTCAAATCATTAATTTAAAGTGCCTATCTTTGTAAATACCTTAGGTTTTCGGTCTTTTGTAGACATTTTGTTGGATTGCATGCCAAAATATATCCGATTAACTTCAAACATGGTCATAACACTTTTAGTAGTTATTTAAACAAATCAACGGTCGGATCATTAATTAAAAGTGCCTATCTTTGTAAATGCCTTAGGTTTTCGGTCTTTCACGTTGACATTTGTTGGATTGCATGCCAAAATATATCCGATTAACTTCAAACTTGGTCATAACACTTTTTGTAGTAATTTAAACAAATATAACGATCGGATCATTAATTAAAAGTGACTATCTTTGTAAATGTCTTAGGTTTTCGATCTTTTTGTAGACATTTATTAGTTTGCATGCCAAAATATATCCGATTATCTTCAAATTTGGTCAAAACACTTTTCGTAGCAATTTAAACAAATCTAATGGTCGCATCATTAATTGAAAGTGCCTATCTTTATAAATATCTTAGATTTCGGTATTTTTATAAATATTTTGTAGGACTACGTGTAAAGTATATCCGATTATCTTTAAATTTTGCCATAACACTTTTAATATCAATTTAAACAAATCTAAACGTCGGATCATTAATTTAAAGTGCCTATCTTTGTAAATTCCTTAGGTTTTCGGTCTGTTTGTAAACATTTGGTGGATTGCATGCCAAAATATATCCGATTATATTCTAACCTGGTCATAACACTTTTCATTCCAATTTAAACAAATCTAACGGTCAGATCATTAATTGAATGTGCCTATCTTTGTAAATGCCCTAGGTTTTCAGTCTTTTGGTAGACATTTTGTTGCATTGCATGCCCAAATATATCCGATAAACTTCAAACTTGGTCATAACACTTTTGGTAGTAATTTAAACAAATCTAACGATCAGATCATTAATTTAAAATGCCTATCATTGTAAATGTCTTATGTCTTTTTGTAGACATTTGTCGAATTGCATGCCAAAATATATCCGATTATTTTCAAATTTTTACATAACACTTTTCATAGCAATTTAAACAAATCTAACGGTCAATCATTAATTTAAAGTGCCTATATTGGTAAATGCCTTAGGTTTTCGGTATTTTTGTTGATATTTGTTGGATTGCATGCCAAAATATATCCGATTATCTTCAAATTTGGTCATAACACTTTTCCTAGCAATTTAAACAAATCTAACGGTCGGATCATTAATTGAAATTGCCTATCTTTGTATATGCCTTAGATTTTCGTTATTTTTGTAGATATTTTGTAAGACTACGTGTAAAAGTATACCCGATTATATTCATATTTTGTCATAACACTATTAATATCAATTTAAACAAATCTAATGGTCAAATCATTAATTAAAAGTACCTATCATTGTAAATGCCTTAGATTTTCAGTATTTTTGTAGATATTTTGTAGAACTACGTGTAAAAGTATACCCGATTATCTTTGAATTTTGTCATAATACCTTTAATATCAATTTAAACAAAACAACGGTCAGATCATTAATTAAAATTGCCTATCTTTGTAAATGCCTTAGGTTTTCGGTCTTTCTATTGACATTTGTTGGATTGCATGCCAAAATATATCCGATTAACTTCAAAATTGGTCATAACACTTTTTGTAGTAATTTAAACAAATCTAACGGTCGGATCATTAATTAAAAGTGACTATCTTTGTAAATGTCTTAGGTTTTCGATCTTTTTGTAGACATTTGTTGGATTGCATGCCAAAATATATCCGTTTATCTTCAAATTTGGTCAAAACACTTTTAGTAGCAATTTAAATAAATTTAATAGTCGCATCATTAATTGAAAGTGCCTATCTTTGTAAATATCTTAGATTTTCGATATTTTTGTAGATATTTTGTAGGACTACCTGTAAAAGTATACCCGATTATCTTTAAATTTTGTCATAACACTTTTAATATCAATTTAAACAAATCTAACGGTCAAATCATTAATTGGATGTGCCTATCTTTGTAAATGTCTTAGGCTTTTTGCCTTTTTATACACATTTGATGGATTGCTTGTCAAAGTATATCCGATTAACTTCAAACTTGGTCATAACACTTTTTGTAGTAATTTAAACAAATCTAATAGTCGGATCATTAATTGAAAGTGCCTATCTTTGTTAATGTCTTAGGTTTTCGATCTTTTGGTAGACATTTGTTGGATGACAAGCCAAAATATATCTAATTATCTTCAAATTAGGTCATAACACTTTTCGTAGTAATTTAAAAAAATCTAACGGTCGCATCATTAATTGAAAGTGCTTATCTTCGTAAATGTCTTAGGATTACGTTATTTTTGTTGATATTTGTTGGATTGCTTGCCAAAATATATCCGACTATCTTCAAATTTGGTCGTAACACTTTTCATAGCAATTTAAACAATTCTAACGGTCAGATCATTAATTGAATATACCTATCTTTGTAAATGCCTTAGGTTTCCGGTCTTTTGGTAGGCATTTTGTTGGATTGCATGCCCAAATATATCCGGTTAACTTCAAACATGGTCATAACACTTTTCTTAGTAATTTAAACAAATCTAAAGGTCGGATCATTAATTTAAAGTGTCTATATTGGTAAATGCCTTAGGTTTTCGGCATTTTTGTTCATATTAGTTGGATTTTATGGAAAATATATCCTATCATCTTCAAATTTGGTCATAATACTTTTCTTAGTAATTTAAACAAATCTAACGGTTGGATCATTAATTGAAAGTGCCTATCTTTGTATATGCCTTAGATTTTCGGTACTTTTGTAGATATTTTGTAGGACTACGTGTAAAAGTATACCCGATTATATTCAAATTTTGTCATAACACTTTTAATATCAATTTAAACAAATCTAACGGTCAAATCATTAATTGAAAGTGCCTATCTTTGTAAATGTCTTAGATTTTCGGTCTTTTAGTAGACTTTTTGTTGGATTGCATGCCAAATATATCCGATTAACTTCAAACTTGGTCATAACACTTTTTGTAGTAATTTAAACAAATCAACGGTCGGATCATTAATTAAAAGAGCCTACCTTTGTAAATGCCTTATGTTTTCGGTCTTTTTGTAGACATTTTGTTGGATTGCATGCCAAAATATATCCGATTAACTTCAAACTTGGTCATAACACTTTTTGTAGTAATTTAAACAAATCTAACGGTCGGATCATTAATTAAAAGTGACTATCTTTGTAATGTCTTAGGTTTTCAATCTTTTTGTAGACATTTGTTGGATTACATGCCAAAATATATTCGATTATCTTCAAATTTGGTCAAAACACTTTTCGTAGCAATTTAAACAAATCTAATGGTCACATCATTAATTGAAAGTGCCTATCTTTGTAAATATCTTATATTTTCGGTATTTTTGTAGATATTTTATAGGACTACGTGTAAAAGTAAACCCGATTATCTTTAAATTTTGTCATAACACTTTTAATATCAATTTAAACAAATCTAACGGTCAAATCATTAATTGGATGTGCCTATCTTTGTAAATGTCTTAGGTTTTTTGCCTTTTTATACACGTTTGATGGATTGCATGCCAAAGTATATCCGATTAACTTTAAACTTGGTCATAACACTTTTTGTAGTAATTTAAACAAATCTAAAAGTCGGATCATTAATTGAAAGTGCCTATCTTTGTGAATGTCTTAGGTTTTCGATCTTTTGGTTGACATTTGTTGGATGGCAAACCAAAATATATCTAATTATCTTCAAATTAGGTCATAACACTTTTCGTAGTAATTTAAAAAAATCTAACGGTTGCATCATTAATTGAAAGTGCTTATCTTTGTAATGGTCTTAGGATTACGTTATTTTTTTTTTATATTTGTTGGATTGCTTGCCAAAATATATCCGATTATCTTCAAATTTTGTCGTAACACTTTTCATAGCAATTTAAACAATTCTAACGGTCAGATCATTAATTGAATGTACCTATCTTTGTAAATGCCTTTGGTTTCCGGTCTTTTGGTAGGCATTTTGTTGGATTGCATGCCCAAATATATCCGGTTAACTTCAAACATGGTCATAACACTTTTCTTAGTAATTTAAACAAATCTAACGGTCGGATCATTAATTTAAAGTGCCTATATTGGTAAATGCCTTAGGTTTTCGGCATTTTTGTTCATATTAGTTGGATTGCATGCCAAAATATATCCGATTATCTTCAAATTTGGTCATAATACTTTTCCTAGAAATTTAAACAAATCTAATGGTCGGATCAATAATTGAAAGTGCCTATCTTTGTAAATGCCTTAGTTTTTCGGTCTTTTTGTAGACATTTGTTGGATTTCAGGCCAAAAAATGTCCGATTATATTCAAACAAGGGCAAAACACTTCAAAATATATCCGATTATCTTCAAATTTGGTAATAACACTTTTTCTAGAAATTTAAAGAAATCTAACGGTCGGATCATTAATTGAAAGCTCCTATCTTTGTAAATTCCTTAGGTTTTCGGTATTTTTATTGATATTTCTCAGATTTCATGCCAAAATTTATCTGATTATCTTCAAATTCGGTCAAAACACTTTTATTAGCAATTTAAAAAAATATAACGGTCGGATCATTAATTGAAAGTGCCTATCTTTGTAAATGCCTTAGATTTTCGGTATTTTTGTAGATATTTTGTAGGACTACATGTAAAAGTATACCCGATTATCTTTAAATTCTGTCATAACCCTTTTAATATCAATTTAAACAAATCTAACGGCCGGATCATTAATTAAAAGTGTCTATCTTTGTAAATTGCTTTGTTTTTCGATCTTTTTGTAGACATTTGTTGGATTGCATGCCAAAACATATCCGATTATCTTCAAATTTGGTCATAACACTTCTCGCAGCAATTTAAACAAATCTAACAGTCGCATCATTAATTGAAAGTGCTTATCTTTCTAAATGTCTTAGGTTTTCGGTCTTTTTGTAGACTTTTGTTGCATTGCATGCCAAAATATATCCGATTAACTTCAAACTTGGTCATAACACTTTTTGTATTAATTTAAACAAATTAACGGTCGGATCATTAAGTAAAAGTGCTTATCTTTGTAAATGCCTTAGGTTTTCGGTCTTTTTGTAAAGATATGTTGGATTGCATGCCAAAAAATATATCCGATAAATTTCAAACTTGGTCATAACACTTTTTATAGTAATTTAAATAAATCAACGGTCGAATCATTTAGTAAAAGTGCCTATCTTTGTTAATGTCTTAGGTTTTCGGTCTTTTTGTAGACATTTTTTTGGATTGCATTCCAAAATATATCCAATTAACTTCAAACTTGGTCATAACACTTTTTTGTAGTAATTTAAACAAATCAACGGTCGGATCGTTAATTAAAATTGCATATCTTTGTAAATGTCTTAGGTTTTCGGTCTTTTTGTAGACATTTGTTGGATTGCAGTCCAAAATATATCCGATTAACTTCATATTTTGTCATAACAGTTTTTGTAGCAATTTCAACAAATCTAACGGTCGCATCAATAATTGAAAGTGCGTATATTTGTAAATGTCTTAGGGTTTCGGTATTTTTTGTTGATATTTGTTGCATAGCATGCCAAAATAAATCCGATTATCTTGAAATTTGGTCATAACATTTTTCATAGCAATTTAAACAGATCTAACGGTCGGATCATTAATTGAAAGTGCCTATCTTTGTAAATGCCTTAGATTTTCTGTATTTTTATAGATATTTTGTAGAACTACGTGTAAAAGTATACCCGATTATCTTTTAATTTTGTCATAACACTTTTAATATCAATTTAAACAAATCAACGGTCGGATCATTAAGTAAAAGTGCCTACCATTGTAAATGCCTTAGGTTTTCGGTCTTTTTGTAGACATTTGTTGGATTGCATTCCAAGATATATCCGATTAACTTCAAATTTGGTCATAACACTTTTCGAGCAACTTAAACAAATCTAACGGTCGGATCATTAATTGAAAGTTTCTATCTTTGTACATGCCTTTGGTTTTTCAGTCATTTTGTAGACATTTGTTGCATTGCATGCCAAAATATATCCGATTATCTTCAAATTTGGTCATAACACTTTTTATAGAAATTTAAACAAGTCTAACGGTCGGATCATTAATTGAAAGTGTCTATCTTTGTAAATGCCTTAGGTTTTCGATCTTTTTGTAGACATTTGTTGGTTTGCATGCCAAAATATATCCGATTATCTTCAAATTTGGTCATAACACTTTTCCTAGAAATTTAAACAAATCTAATGGTCGGATCAATAATTGAAAGTGCCTATCTTTGTAAATGCCTTAGGTTTTCGGTCTTTTTGTAGACATTTGTTGGATTTCATGCCAAAAAATGTCCGATTATATTCAAACAAGGGCAAAACACTTTTCATAGAAATTTAAATAAATCTAACGGTCGGATCATTAATTGAAAATACTTATCTTTGTAAATACCTTAGGTTTTCAGTCTTTTTGTAGACATTTGTTGGATTGTACACCAAAATATATCTGATTATCTTCAAATTTTGTAATAACACTTTTTCTAGAAATTTAAAGAAATCTAACGGTCGGATCATTAATTGAAAGCTCTTATCTTTGTAAATTCCTTAGGTTTTCGGTATTTTTGTTGATATTTGTTAGATTGCAATGCCAAAATATATCTGATTATCTTCAAAATCTGATCAAAACACTTTTATTAGCAATTTAAAAAAATATATCGGTCGGATCATTAATTGAAAGTGCCTACATTTGTAAATGCCTTAGGTTTTAGATCTTTTTGTAGACATTTGTTGGATTGCATGCCAAAATATATCCGATTATCTTCAAAATTGGTCTAACACTTTTCCTAGAAATTTAAACAAATCCAATGGTCGGATCAATAATTGACAGTGCCTATCTTTGTAAATGCCTTATGTTTTCGGTCTTTTTGTAGACATTTGTTGGATTTCATGCCAAAAAATATCCGATTATATTCAAATTTGAGCAAAACACTCTTCTAAGAAATTTAAATAAAGCTAACGGTCGGATCATTAATTGAAAGTGCCTATCTTTGTAAATACCTTAGGTTTCGGTCTCTTGGTAGACATTTGTTGGATTGCAAGTCAAAATATATCCGATTATCTTCAAATTTGGTAATAACACTTTTTCTAGAAATTTAAAGAAATCTAACGGTCGGATTATTAATTGAAAGCTCCTATCTTTGTAAATTCCATATGTTTTCGGTATTTTTGTTGATATTTGTTAGATTGCATGCCAAAATATATCTGATTATCTTCAAATTCGGTCAAAACACTTTTATTAGCAATTTAAAAAATTATAATGGCCAGATCATTAATTGAAAGTGCCTATCTATGTAAATGCCTTAGATTTTCGATATTTTTGTAGATATTTTGTAGGACTACATGTAAAAGTATACCCGATTATCTTTAAATTTTGTCATAACACTTTTAATATCAATTTAAACAAATCTAACGGTCAAATCATTAATTTGGTCGTAACACTTTTCATAGCAATTTAAACAATTCTAACGGTCAAATCATTAATTGAATGTACCTATCTTTGTAAATGCCTTAGGTTTTCAGTCTTTTGGTAGGCATTTTGTTGGATTGCATGCCCAAATATATCCGATTAACTTCTAAAATGGTCATAACACTTTTTTTAGTAATTTAAACAAATCTAACGGTCGGATCATTAATTTAAAGTGCCTATATTGGTAAATGCCATAGGTTTTCGGCATTTTTGTTCATATTAGTTGGATTGGATGCCAAAATATAACCTATTATCTTCAAATTTGGTCATAACACTTTTCTTAGCAATTTAGACAAATCTAACGGTCGGATCATTAATTGAAAGTGCCTATCTTTGTATATGGCTTAGATTTTCGGTATTTTTGTAGATATTTTGTAGGACTACGTGTAAAAGTATACCCGATTAGCTTCAAATTTTGTCATAACACTTTTAATATCAATTTAAATAAATCTAACGATCAAATCGTTAATTGAAAGTGCCTATCTTTGTAAATGCCTTGGATTTTCGGTCTTTTTGTAGACATTTTGTTGGATTGCATGCCTACTATATCCGATTAACTTCAAACTTGGTCATAACACTTTTTGTAGTAATTTAAACAAATCTAATAGTCGGATCGTTAATTGAAAGTGCCTATCTTTGTGAATGTCTTAGGTTTTCGATCTTTTGGTAGACATTTGTTGGATGGCAAACCAAAATATATCTAATTATCTTCAAATTAGGTCATAACACTTTTCGTAGTAATTTAAAAAAATCTAACGGCCGCATCATTAATTTAAAGTGCTTATCTTTGTAATGGTCTTAGGATTACGTTATTTTTTTTTTTTATATTTGTTGGATTGCTTGCCAAAATATATCCGATTATCTTCAAATTTTGTCGTAACACTTTTCATAGCAATTTAAACAATTTTAATGGTCAGATCATTAATTGAATGTACCTGTCTTTGTAAATGCCTTAGGTTTCCGGTCTTTTGGTAGGCATTTTGTTGGATTGCATTCCCAAATATATCCGGTTAACTTCAAACATGGTGATAACACTTTTCTTAGTAATTTAAACAAATCTAACGGTCGGATCATTAATTTAAAGTGCCTATATTGGTAAATGCCTTAGGTTTTCGGCATTTTTGTTCATATTAGTTGGATTGCATGCCAAAATATATCCGATTATCTTCAAATTTGGTCATAATACTTTTCCTAGAAATTTAAACAAATCTAATGGTCGGATCAATAATTGAAAGTGCCTATCTTTGTAAATGCCTTAGTTTTTCGGTCTTTTTGTAGACATTTGTTGGATTTCAGGCCAAAAAATGTCCGATTATATTCAAACAAGGGCAAAACACTTTTCTTAGAAATTTAAATAAATCTAACGGTCGGATCATTAATTGAAAGTGCCTATCTTTGTAAATACCTTAGATTTTCGATTTTTTTGTAGACATTTGTTGGATTGCAAGCCAAAATATATCCGATTATCTTCAAATTTGGTAATAACACTTTTTCTAGAAATTTAAAGAAATCTAACGGTCGGATCATTAATTGAAAGCTCCTATCTTTGTAAATTCCTTAGGTTTTCGGTATTTTTATTGATATTTCTCAGATTTCATGCCAAAATTTATCTGATTATCTTCAAATTCGGTCAAAACACTTTTATTAGCAATTTAAAAAAATATAACGGTCGGATCATTAATTGAAAGTGCCTATCTTTGTAAATGCCTTAGATTTTCGGTATTTTTGTAGATATTTTGTAGGACTACATGTAAAAGTATACCCGATTATCTTTAAATTATGTCATAACCCTTTTAATATCAATTTAAACAAATCTAACGGCCGGATCATTAATTAAAAGTGTCTATCTTTGTAAATTGCTTAGTTTTTCGATCTTTTTGTAGACATTTGTTGGATTGCATGCCAAAACATATCCGATTATCTTCAAATTTGGTCATAACACTTCTCGCAGCAATTTAAACAAATCTAACAGTCGCATCATTAATTGAAAGTGCTTATCTTTGTAAATGTCTTAGGTTTTCGGTCTTTTTGTAGACTTTTGTTGCATTGCATGCCAAAATATATCCGATTAACTTCAAACTTGGTCATAACACTTTTTGTATTAATTTAAACAAATTAACGGTCGGATCATTAAGTAAAAGTGCTTATCTTTGTAAATGCCTTAGGTTTTCGGTCTTTTTGTAAAGATATGTTGGATTGCATGCCAAAAAATATATCCGATAAATTTCAAACTTGGTCATAACACTTTTTATAGTAATTTAAATAAATCAACGGTCGAATCATTTAGTAAAAGTGCCTATCTTTGTTAATGTCTTAGGTTTTCGGTCTTTTTGTAGACATTTTTTTGGATTGCATTCCAAAATATATCCAATTAACTTCAAACTTGGTCATAACACTTTTTTGTAGTAATTTAAACAAATCAACGGTCGGATCGTTAATTAAAATTGCATATCTTTGTAAATGTCTTAGGTTTTCGGTCTTTTTGTAGACATTTGTTGGATTGCAGTCCAAAATATATCCGATTAACTTCATATTTTGTCATAACAGTTTTTGTAGCAATTTCAACAAATCTAACGGTCGCATCAATAATTGAAAGTGCGTATATTTGTAAATGTCTTAGGGTTTCGGTATTTTTTGTTGATATTTGTTGCATAGCATGCCAAAATAAATCCGATTATCTTGAAATTTGGTCATAACATTTTTCATAGCAATTTAAACAGATCTAACGGTCGGATCATTAATTGAAAGTGCCTATCTTTGTAAATGCCTTAGATTTTCTGTATTTTTATAGATATTTTGTAGAACTACGTGTAAAAGTATACCCGATTATCTTTTAATTTTGTCATAACACTTTTAATATCAATTTAAACAAATCAACGGTCGGATCATTAAGTAAAAGTGCCTACCATTGTAAATGCCTTAGGTTTTCGGTCTTTTTGTAGACATTTGTTGGATTGCATTCCAAGATATATCCGATTAACTTCAAATTTGGTCATAACACTTTTCGAGCAACTTAAACAAATCTAACGGTCGGATCATTAATTGAAAGTTTCTATCTTTGTACATGCCTTTGGTTTTTCAGTCATTTTGTAGACATTTGTTGCATTGCATGCCAAAATATATCCGATTATCTTCAAATTTGGTCATAACACTTTTTATAGAAATTTAAACAAGTCTAACGGTCGGATCATTAATTGAAAGTGTCTATCTTTGTAAATGCCTTAGGTTTTCGATCTTTTTGTAGACATTTGTTGGTTTGCATGCCAAAATATATCCGATTATCTTCAAATTTGGTCATAACACTTTTCCTAGAAATTTAAACAAATCTAATGGTCGGATCAATAATTGAAAGTGCCTATCTTTGTAAATGCCTTAGGTTTTCGGTCTTTTTGTAGACATTTGTTGGATTTCATGCCAAAAAATGTCCGATTATATTCAAACAAGGGCAAAACACTTTTCATAGAAATTTAAATAAATCTAACGGTCGGATCATTAATTGAAAATACTTATCTTTGTAAATACCTTAGGTTTTCAGTCTTTTTGTAGACATTTGTTGGATTGTACACCAAAATATATCTGATTATCTTCAAATTTTGTAATAACACTTTTTCTAGAAATTTAAAGAAATCTAACGGTCGGATCATTAATTGAAAGCTCTTATCTTTGTAAATTCCTTAGGTTTTCGGTATTTTTGTTGATATTTGTTAGATTGCAATGCCAAAATATATCTGATTATCTTCAAAATCTGATCAAAACACTTTTATTAGCAATTTAAAAAAATATATCGGTCGGATCATTAATTGAAAGTGCCTACATTTGTAAATGCCTTAGGTTTTAGATCTTTTTGTAGACATTTGTTGGATTGCATGCCAAAATATATCCGATTATCTTCAAAATTGGTCTAACACTTTTCCTAGAAATTTAAACAAATCCAATGGTCGGATCAATAATTGACAGTGCCTATCTTTGTAAATGCCTTATGTTTTCGGTCTTTTTGTAGACATTTGTTGGATTTCATGCCAAAAAATATCCGATTATATTCAAATTTGAGCAAAACACTCTTCTAAGAAATTTAAATAAAGCTAACGGTCGGATCATTAATTGAAAGTGCCTATCTTTGTAAATACCTTAGGTTTCGGTCTCTTGGTAGACATTTGTTGGATTGCAAGTCAAAATATATCCGATTATCTTCAAATTTGGTAATAACACTTTTTCTAGAAATTTAAAGAAATCTAACGGTCGGATTATTAATTGAAAGCTCCTATCTTTGTAAATTCCATATGTTTTCGGTATTTTTGTTGATATTTGTTAGATTGCATGCCAAAATATATCTGATTATCTTCAAATTCGGTCAAAACACTTTTATTAGCAATTTAAAAAATTATAATGGCCAGATCATTAATTGAAAGTGCCTATCTATGTAAATGCCTTAGATTTTCGATATTTTTGTAGATATTTTGTAGGACTACATGTAAAAGTATACCCGATTATCTTTAAATTTTGTCATAACACTTTTAATATCAATTTAAACAAATCTAACGGTCAAATCATTAATTTGGTCGTAACACTTTTCATAGCAATTTAAACAATTCTAACGGTCAAATCATTAATTGAATGTACCTATCTTTGTAAATGCCTTAGGTTTTCAGTCTTTTGGTAGGCATTTTGTTGGATTGCATGCCCAAATATATCCGATTAACTTCTAAAATGGTCATAACACTTTTTTTAGTAATTTAAACAAATCTAACGGTCGGATCATTAATTTAAAGTGCCTATATTGGTAAATGCCATAGGTTTTCGGCATTTTTGTTCATATTAGTTGGATTGGATGCCAAAATATAACCTATTATCTTCAAATTTGGTCATAACACTTTTCTTAGCAATTTAGACAAATCTAACGGTCGGATCATTAATTGAAAGTGCCTATCTTTGTATATGGCTTAGATTTTCGGTATTTTTGTAGATATTTTGTAGGACTACGTGTAAAAGTATACCCGATTAGCTTCAAATTTTGTCATAACACTTTTAATATCAATTTAAATAAATCTAACGATCAAATCGTTAATTGAAAGTGCCTATCTTTGTAAATGCCTTGGATTTTCGGTCTTTTTGTAGACATTTTGTTGGATTGCATGCCTACTATATCCGATTAACTTCAAACTTGGTCATAACACTTTTTGTAGTAATTTAAACAAATCTAATAGTCGGATCGTTAATTGAAAGTGCCTATCTTTGTGAATGTCTTAGGTTTTCGATCTTTTGGTAGACATTTGTTGGATGGCAAACCAAAATATATCTAATTATCTTCAAATTAGGTCATAACACTTTTCGTAGTAATTTAAAAAAATCTAACGGCCGCATCATTAATTTAAAGTGCTTATCTTTGTAATGGTCTTAGGATTACGTTATTTTTTTTTTTTATATTTGTTGGATTGCTTGCCAAAATATATCCGATTATCTTCAAATTTTGTCGTAACACTTTTCATAGCAATTTAAACAATTTTAATGGTCAGATCATTAATTGAATGTACCTGTCTTTGTAAATGCCTTAGGTTTCCGGTCTTTTGGTAGGCATTTTGTTGGATTGCATTCCCAAATATATCCGGTTAACTTCAAACATGGTGATAACACTTTTCTTAGTAATTTAAACAAATCTAACTGGTCGGATCATTAATTTAAAGTGCCTATATTGGTAAATGCCTTAGGTTTTCGGCATTTTTGTTCATATTAGTTGGATTGCATGCCAAAATATATCCGATTATCTTCAAATTTGGTCATAATACTTTTCCTAGAAATTTAAACAAATCTAATGGTCGGATCAATAATTGAAAGTGCCTATCTTTGTAAATGCCTTAGTTTTTCGGTCTTTTTGTAGACATTTGTTGGATTTCAGGCCAAAAAATGTCCGATTATATTCAAACAAGGGCAAAACACTTTTCTTAGAAATTTAAATAAATCTAACGGTCGGATCATTAATTGAAAGTGCCTATCTTTGTAAATACCTTAGATTTTCGATTTTTTTGTAGACATTTGTTGGATTGCAAGCCAAAATATATCCGATTATCTTCAAATTTGGTAATAACACTTTTTCTAGAAATTTAAAGAAATCTAACGGTCGGATCATTAATTGAAAGCTCCTATCTTTGTAAATTCCTTAGGTTTTCGGTATTTTTATTGATATTTCTCAGATTTCATGCCAAAATTTATCTGATTATCTTCAAATTCGGTCAAAACACTTTTATTAGCAATTTAAAAAAATATAACGGTCGGATCATTAATTGAAAGTGCCTATCTTTGTAAATGCCTTAGATTTTCGGTATTTTTGTAGATATTTTGTAGGACTACATGTAAAAGTATACCCGATTATCTTTAAATTATGTCATAACCCTTTTAATATCAATTTAAACAAATCTAACGGCCGGATCATTAATTAAAAGTGTCTATCTTTGTAAATTGCTTAGTTTTTCGATCTTTTTGTAGACATTTGTTGGATTGCATGCCAAAACATATCCGATTATCTTCAAATTTGGTCATAACACTTCTCGCAGCAATTTAAACAAATCTAACAGTCGCATCATTAATTGAAAGTGCTTATCTTTGTAAATGTCTTAGGTTTTCGGTCTTTTTGTAGACTTTTGTTGCATTGCATGCCAAAATATATCCGATTAACTTCAAACTTGGTCATAACACTTTTTGTATTAATTTAAACAAATTAACGGTCGGATCATTAAGTAAAAGTGCTTATCTTTGTAAATGCCTTAGGTTTTCGGTCTTTTTGTAAAGATATGTTGGATTGCATGCCAAAAAATATATCCGATAAATTTCAAACTTGGTCATAACACTTTTTATAGTAATTTAAATAAATCAACGGTCGAATCATTTAGTAAAAGTGCCTATCTTTGTTAATGTCTTAGGTTTTCGGTCTTTTTGTAGACATTTTTTTGGATTGCATTCCAAAATATATCCAATTAACTTCAAACTTGGTCATAACACTTTTTTGTAGTAATTTAAACAAATCAACGGTCGGATCGTTAATTAAAATTGCATATCTTTGTAAATGTCTTAGGTTTTCGGTCTTTTTGTAGACATTTGTTGGATTGCAGTCCAAAATATATCCGATTAACTTCATATTTTGTCATAACAGTTTTTGTAGCAATTTCAACAAATCTAACGGTCGCATCAATAATTGAAAGTGCGTATATTTGTAAATGTCTTAGGGTTTCGGTATTTTTTGTTGATATTTGTTGCATAGCATGCCAAAATAAATCCGATTATCTTGAAATTTGGTCATAACATTTTTCATAGCAATTTAAACAGATCTAACGGTCGGATCATTAATTGAAAGTGCCTATCTTTGTAAATGCCTTAGATTTTCTGTATTTTTATAGATATTTTGTAGAACTACGTGTAAAAGTATACCCGATTATCTTTTAATTTTGTCATAACACTTTTAATATCAATTTAAACAAATCAACGGTCGGATCATTAAGTAAAAGTGCCTACCATTGTAAATGCCTTAGGTTTTCGGTCTTTTTGTAGACATTTGTTGGATTGCATTCCAAGATATATCTGATTAACTTCAAATTTGGTCATAACACTTTTCAGAGCAACTTAAACAAATCTAACGGTCGGATCATTAATTGAAAGTTTCTATCTTTGTACATGCCTTTGGTTTTTCAGTCATTTTGTAGACATTTGTTGCATTGCATGCCAAAATATATCCGATTATCTTCAAATTTGGTCATAACACTTTTTATAGAAATTTAAACAAGTCTAACGGTCGGATCATTAATTGAAAGTGTCTATCTTTGTAAATGCCTTAGGTTTTCGATCTTTTTGTAGACATTTGTTGGTTTGCATGCCAAAATATATCCGATTATCTTCAAATTTGGTCATAACACTTTTCCTAGAAATTTAAACAAATCTAATGGTCGGATCAATAATTGAAAGTGCCTATCTTTGTAAATGCCTTAGGTTTTCGGTCTTTTTGTAGACATTTGTTGGATTTCATGCCAAAAAATGTCCGATTATATTCAAACAAGGGCAAAACACTTTTCATAGAAATTTAAATAAATCTAACGGTCGGATCATTAATTGAAAATACTTATCTTTGTAAATACCTTAGGTTTTCAGTCTTTTTGTAGACATTTGTTGGATTGTACACCAAAATATATCTGATTATCTTCAAATTTTGTAATAACACTTTTTCTAGAAATTTAAAGAAATCTAACGGTCGGATCATTAATTGAAAGCTCTTATCTTTGTAAATTCCTTAGGTTTTCGGTATTTTTGTTGATATTTGTTAGATTGCAATGCCAAAATATATCTGATTATCTTCAAAATCTGATCAAAACACTTTTATTAGCAATTTAAAAAAATATATCGGTCGGATCATTAATTGAAAGTGCCTACATTTGTAAATGCCTTAGGTTTTAGATCTTTTTGTAGACATTTGTTGGATTGCATGCCAAAATATATCCGATTATCTTCAAAATTGGTCTAACACTTTTCCTAGAAATTTAAACAAATCCAATGGTCGGATCAATAATTGACAGTGCCTATCTTTGTAAATGCCTTATGTTTTCGGTCTTTTTGTAGACATTTGTTGGATTTCATGCCAAAAAATATCCGATTATATTCAAATTTGAGCAAAACACTCTTCTAAGAAATTTAAATAAAGCTAACGGTCGGATCATTAATTGAAAGTGCCTATCTTTGTAAATACCTTAGGTTTCGGTCTCTTGGTAGACATTTGTTGGATTGCAAGTCAAAATATATCCGATTATCTTCAAATTTGGTAATAACACTTTTTCTAGAAATTTAAAGAAATCTAACGGTCGGATTATTAATTGAAAGCTCCTATCTTTGTAAATTCCATATGTTTTCGGTATTTTTGTTGATATTTGTTAGATTGCATGCCAAAATATATCTGATTATCTTCAAATTCGGTCAAAACACTTTTATTAGCAATTTAAAAAATTATAATGGCCAGATCATTAATTGAAAGTGCCTATCTATGTAAATGCCTTAGATTTTCGATATTTTTGTAGATATTTTGTAGGACTACATGTAAAAGTATACCCGATTATCTTTAAATTTTGTCATAACACTTTTAATATCAATTTAAACAAATCTAACGGTCAAATCATTAATTTGGTCGTAACACTTTTCATAGCAATTTAAACAATTCTAACGGTCAAATCATTAATTGAATGTACCTATCTTTGTAAATGCCTTAGGTTTTCAGTCTTTTGGTAGGCATTTTGTTGGATTGCATGCCCAAATATATCCGATTAACTTCTAAAATGGTCATAACACTTTTTTTAGTAATTTAAACAAATCTAACGGTCGGATCATTAATTTAAAGTGCCTATATTGGTAAATGCCATAGGTTTTCGGCATTTTTGTTCATATTAGTTGGATTGGATGCCAAAATATAACCTATTATCTTCAAATTTGGTCATAACACTTTTCTTAGCAATTTAGACAAATCTAACGGTCGGATCATTAATTGAAAGTGCCTATCTTTGTATATGGCTTAGATTTTCGGTATTTTTGTAGATATTTTGTAGGACTACGTGTAAAAGTATACCCGATTAGCTTCAAATTTTGTCATAACACTTTTAATATCAATTTAAATAAATCTAACGATCAAATCGTTAATTGAAAGTGCCTATCTTTGTAAATGCCTTGGATTTTCGGTCTTTTTGTAGACATTTTGTTGGATTGCATGCCTACTATATCCGATTAACTTCAAACTTGGTCATAACACTTTTTGTAGTAATTTAAACAAATCTAATAGTCGGATCGTTAATTGAAAGTGCCTATCTTTGTGAATGTCTTAGGTTTTCGATCTTTTGGTAGACATTTGTTGGATGGCAAACCAAAATATATCTAATTATCTTCAAATTAGGTCATAACACTTTTCGTAGTAATTTAAAAAAATCTAACGGCCGCATCATTAATTTAAAGTGCTTATCTTTGTAATGGTCTTAGGATTACGTTATTTTTTTTTTTTATATTTGTTGGATTGCTTGCCAAAATATATCCGATTATCTTCAAATTTTGTCGTAACACTTTTCATAGCAATTTAAACAATTTTAATGGTCAGATCATTAATTGAATGTACCTGTCTTTGTAAATGCCTTAGGTTTCCGGTCTTTTGGTAGGCATTTTGTTGGATTGCATTCCCAAATATATCCGGTTAACTTCAAACATGGTGATAACACTTTTCTTAGTAATTTAAACAAATCTAACGGTCGGATCATTAATTTAAAGTGCCTATATTGGTAAATGCCTTAGGTTTTCGGCATTTTTGTTCATATTAGTTGGATTGCATGCCAAAATATATCCGATTATCTTCAAATTTGGTCATAATACTTTTCCTAGAAATTTAAACAAATCTAATGGTCGGATCAATAATTGAAAGTGCCTATCTTTGTAAATGCCTTAGTTTTTCGGTCTTTTTGTAGACATTTGTTGGATTTCAGGCCAAAAAATGTCCGATTATATTCAAACAAGGGCAAAACACTTTTCTTAGAAATTTAAATAAATCTAACGGTCGGATCATTAATTGAAAGTGCCTATCTTTGTAAATACCTTAGATTTTCGATTTTTTTGTAGACATTTGTTGGATTGCAAGCCAAAATATATCCGATTATCTTCAAATTTGGTAATAACACTTTTTCTAGAAATTTAAAGAAATCTAACGGTCGGATCATTAATTGAAAGCTCCTATCTTTGTAAATTCCTTAGGTTTTCGGTATTTTTATTGATATTTCTCAGATTTCATGCCAAAATTTATCTGATTATCTTCAAATTCGGTCAAAACACTTTTATTAGCAATTTAAAAAAATATAACGGTCGGATCATTAATTGAAAGTGCCTATCTTTGTAAATGCCTTAGATTTTCGGTATTTTTGTAGATATTTTGTAGGACTACATGTAAAAGTATACCCGATTATCTTTAAATTATGTCATAACCCTTTTAATATCAATTTAAACAAATCTAACGGCCGGATCATTAATTAAAAGTGTCTATCTTTGTAAATTGCTTAGTTTTTCGATCTTTTTGTAGACATTTGTTGGATTGCATGCCAAAACATATCCGATTATCTTCAAATTTGGTCATAACACTTCTCGCAGCAATTTAAACAAATCTAACAGTCGCATCATTAATTGAAAGTGCTTATCTTTGTAAATGTCTTAGGTTTTCGGTCTTTTTGTAGACTTTTGTTGCATTGCATGCCAAAATATATCCGATTAACTTCAAACTTGGTCATAACACTTTTTGTATTAATTTAAACAAATTAACGGTCGGATCATTAAGTAAAAGTGCTTATCTTTGTAAATGCCTTAGGTTTTCGGTCTTTTTGTAAAGATATGTTGGATTGCATGCCAAAAAATATATCCGATAAATTTCAAACTTGGTCATAACACTTTTTATAGTAATTTAAATAAATCAACGGTCGAATCATTTAGTAAAAGTGCCTATCTTTGTTAATGTCTTAGGTTTTCGGTCTTTTTGTAGACATTTTTTTGGATTGCATTCCAAAATATATCCAATTAACTTCAAACTTGGTCATAACACTTTTTTGTAGTAATTTAAACAAATCAACGGTCGGATCGTTAATTAAAATTGCATATCTTTGTAAATGTCTTAGGTTTTCGGTCTTTTTGTAGACATTTGTTGGATTGCAGTCCAAAATATATCCGATTAACTTCATATTTTGTCATAACAGTTTTTGTAGCAATTTCAACAAATCTAACGGTCGCATCAATAATTGAAAGTGCGTATATTTGTAAATGTCTTAGGGTTTCGGTATTTTTTGTTGATATTTGTTGCATAGCATGCCAAAATAAATCCGATTATCTTGAAATTTGGTCATAACATTTTTCATAGCAATTTAAACAGATCTAACGGTCGGATCATTAATTGAAAGTGCCTATCTTTGTAAATGCCTTAGATTTTCTGTATTTTTATAGATATTTTGTAGAACTACGTGTAAAAGTATACCCGATTATCTTTTAATTTTGTCATAACACTTTTAATATCAATTTAAACAAATCAACGGTCGGATCATTAAGTAAAAGTGCCTACCATTGTAAATGCCTTAGGTTTTCGGTCTTTTTGTAGACATTTGTTGGATTGCATTCCAAGATATATCCGATTAACTTCAAATTTGGTCATAACACTTTTCGAGCAACTTAAACAAATCTAACGGTCGGATCATTAATTGAAAGTTTCTATCTTTGTACATGCCTTTGGTTTTTCAGTCATTTTGTAGACATTTGTTGCATTGCATGCCAAAATATATCCGATTATCTTCAAATTTGGTCATAACACTTTTTATAGAAATTTAAACAAGTCTAACGGTCGGATCATTAATTGAAAGTGTCTATCTTTGTAAATGCCTTAGGTTTTCGATCTTTTTGTAGACATTTGTTGGTTTGCATGCCAAAATATATCCGATTATCTTCAAATTTGGTCATAACACTTTTCCTAGAAATTTAAACAAATCTAATGGTCGGATCAATAATTGAAAGTGCCTATCTTTGTAAATGCCTTAGGTTTTCGGTCTTTTTGTAGACATTTGTTGGATTTCATGCCAAAAAATGTCCGATTATATTCAAACAAGGGCAAAACACTTTTCATAGAAATTTAAATAAATCTAACGGTCGGATCATTAATTGAAAATACTTATCTTTGTAAATACCTTAGGTTTTCAGTCTTTTTGTAGACATTTGTTGGATTGTACACCAAAATATATCTGATTATCTTCAAATTTTGTAATAACACTTTTTCTAGAAATTTAAAGAAATCTAACGGTCGGATCATTAATTGAAAGCTCTTATCTTTGTAAATTCCTTAGGTTTTCGGTATTTTTGTTGATATTTGTTAGATTGCAATGCCAAAATATATCTGATTATCTTCAAAATCTGATCAAAACACTTTTATTAGCAATTTAAAAAAATATATCGGTCGGATCATTAATTGAAAGTGCCTACATTTGTAAATGCCTTAGGTTTTAGATCTTTTTGTAGACATTTGTTGGATTGCATGCCAAAATATATCCGATTATCTTCAAAATTGGTCTAACACTTTTCCTAGAAATTTAAACAAATCCAATGGTCGGATCAATAATTGACAGTGCCTATCTTTGTAAATGCCTTATGTTTTCGGTCTTTTTGTAGACATTTGTTGGATTTCATGCCAAAAAATATCCGATTATATTCAAATTTGAGCAAAACACTCTTCTAAGAAATTTAAATAAAGCTAACGGTCGGATCATTAATTGAAAGTGCCTATCTTTGTAAATACCTTAGGTTTCGGTCTCTTGGTAGACATTTGTTGGATTGCAAGTCAAAATATATCCGATTATCTTCAAATTTGGTAATAACACTTTTTCTAGAAATTTAAAGAAATCTAACGGTCGGATTATTAATTGAAAGCTCCTATCTTTGTAAATTCCATATGTTTTCGGTATTTTTGTTGATATTTGTTAGATTGCATGCCAAAATATATCTGATTATCTTCAAATTCGGTCAAAACACTTTTATTAGCAATTTAAAAAATTATAATGGCCAGATCATTAATTGAAAGTGCCTATCTATGTAAATGCCTTAGATTTTCGATATTTTTGTAGATATTTTGTAGGACTACATGTAAAAGTATACCCGATTATCTTTAAATTTTGTCATAACACTTTTAATATCAATTTAAACAAATCTAACGGTCAAATCATTAATTTGGTCGTAACACTTTTCATAGCAATTTAAACAATTCTAACGGTCAAATCATTAATTGAATGTACCTATCTTTGTAAATGCCTTAGGTTTTCGGTCTTTTGGTAGGCATTTTGTTGGATTGCATGCCCAAATATATCCGATTAACTTCTAAAATGGTCATAACACTTTTTTTAGTAATTTAAACAAATCTAACGGTCGGATCATTAATTTAAAGTGCCTATATTGGTAAATGCCATAGGTTTTCGGCATTTTTGTTCATATTAGTTGGATTGGATGCCAAAATATAACCTATTATCTTCAAATTTGGTCATAACACTTTTCTTAGCAATTTAGACAAATCTAACGGTCGGATCATTAATTGAAAGTGCCTATCTTTGTATATGGCTTAGATTTTCGGTATTTTTGTAGATATTTTGTAGGACTACGTGTAAAAGTATACCCGATTAGCTTCAAATTTTGTCATAACACTTTTAATATCAATTTAAATAAATCTAACGATCAAATCGTTAATTGAAAGTGCCTATCTTTGTAAATGCCTTGGATTTTCGGTCTTTTTGTAGACATTTTGTTGGATTGCATGCCTACTATATCCGATTAACTTCAAACTTGGTCATAACACTTTTTGTAGTAATTTAAACAAATCTAATAGTCGGATCGTTAATTGAAAGTGCCTATCTTTGTGAATGTCTTAGGTTTTCGATCTTTTGGTAGACATTTGTTGGATGGCAAACCAAAATATATCTAATTATCTTCAAATTAGGTCATAACACTTTTCGTAGTAATTTAAAAAAATCTAACGGCCGCATCATTAATTTAAAGTGCTTATCTTTGTAATGGTCTTAGGATTACGTTATTTTTTTTTTTTATATTTGTTGGATTGCTTGCCAAAATATATCCGATTATCTTCAAATTTTGTCGTAACACTTTTCATAGCAATTTAAACAATTTTAATGGTCAGATCATTAATTGAATGTACCTGTCTTTGTAAATGCCTTAGGTTTCCGGTCTTTTGGTAGGCATTTTGTTGGATTGCATTCCCAAATATATCCGGTTAACTTCAAACATGGTGATAACACTTTTCTTAGTAATTTAAACAAATCTAACTGGTCGGATCATTAATTTAAAGTGCCTATATTGGTAAATGCCTTAGGTTTTCGGCATTTTTGTTCATATTAGTTGGATTGCATGCCAAAATATATCCGATTATCTTCAAATTTGGTCATAATACTTTTCCTAGAAATTTAAACAAATCTAATGGTCGGATCAATAATTGAAAGTGCCTATCTTTGTAAATGCCTTAGTTTTTCGGTCTTTTTGTAGACATTTGTTGGATTTCAGGCCAAAAAATGTCCGATTATATTCAAACAAGGGCAAAACACTTTTCTTAGAAATTTAAATAAATCTAACGGTCGGATCATTAATTGAAAGTGCCTATCTTTGTAAATACCTTAGATTTTCGATTTTTTTGTAGACATTTGTTGGATTGCAAGCCAAAATATATCCGATTATCTTCAAATTTGGTAATAACACTTTTTCTAGAAATTTAAAGAAATCTAACGGTCGGATCATTAATTGAAAGCTCCTATCTTTGTAAATTCCTTAGGTTTTCGGTATTTTTATTGATATTTCTCAGATTTCATGCCAAAATTTATCTGATTATCTTCAAATTCGGTCAAAACACTTTTATTAGCAATTTAAAAAAATATAACGGTCGGATCATTAATTGAAAGTGCCTATCTTTGTAAATGCCTTAGATTTTCGGTATTTTTGTAGATATTTTGTAGGACTACATGTAAAAGTATACCCGATTATCTTTAAATTATGTCATAACCCTTTTAATATCAATTTAAACAAATCTAACGGCCGGATCATTAATTAAAAGTGTCTATCTTTGTAAATTGCTTAGTTTTTCGATCTTTTTGTAGACATTTGTTGGATTGCATGCCAAAACATATCCGATTATCTTCAAATTTGGTCATAACACTTCTCGCAGCAATTTAAACAAATCTAACAGTCGCATCATTAATTGAAAGTGCTTATCTTTGTAAATGTCTTAGGTTTTCGGTCTTTTTGTAGACTTTTGTTGCATTGCATGCCAAAATATATCCGATTAACTTCAAACTTGGTCATAACACTTTTTGTATTAATTTAAACAAATTAACGGTCGGATCATTAAGTAAAAGTGCTTATCTTTGTAAATGCCTTAGGTTTTCGGTCTTTTTGTAAAGATATGTTGGATTGCATGCCAAAAAATATATCCGATAAATTTCAAACTTGGTCATAACACTTTTTATAGTAATTTAAATAAATCAACGGTCGAATCATTTAGTAAAAGTGCCTATCTTTGTTAATGTCTTAGGTTTTCGGTCTTTTTGTAGACATTTTTTTGGATTGCATTCCAAAATATATCCAATTAACTTCAAACTTGGTCATAACACTTTTTTGTAGTAATTTAAACAAATCAACGGTCGGATCGTTAATTAAAATTGCATATCTTTGTAAATGTCTTAGGTTTTCGGTCTTTTTGTAGACATTTGTTGGATTGCAGTCCAAAATATATCCGATTAACTTCATATTTTGTCATAACAGTTTTTGTAGCAATTTCAACAAATCTAACGGTCGCATCAATAATTGAAAGTGCGTATATTTGTAAATGTCTTAGGGTTTCGGTATTTTTTGTTGATATTTGTTGCATAGCATGCCAAAATAAATCCGATTATCTTGAAATTTGGTCATAACATTTTTCATAGCAATTTAAACAGATCTAACGGTCGGATCATTAATTGAAAGTGCCTATCTTTGTAAATGCCTTAGATTTTCTGTATTTTTATAGATATTTTGTAGAACTACGTGTAAAAGTATACCCGATTATCTTTTAATTTTGTCATAACACTTTTAATATCAATTTAAACAAATCAACGGTCGGATCATTAAGTAAAAGTGCCTACCATTGTAAATGCCTTAGGTTTTCGGTCTTTTTGTAGACATTTGTTGGATTGCATTCCAAGATATATCTGATTAACTTCAAATTTGGTCATAACACTTTTCAGAGCAACTTAAACAAATCTAACGGTCGGATCATTAATTGAAAGTTTCTATCTTTGTACATGCCTTTGGTTTTTCAGTCATTTTGTAGACATTTGTTGCATTGCATGCCAAAATATATCCGATTATCTTCAAATTTGGTCATAACACTTTTTATAGAAATTTAAACAAGTCTAACGGTCGGATCATTAATTGAAAGTGTCTATCTTTGTAAATGCCTTAGGTTTTCGATCTTTTTGTAGACATTTGTTGGTTTGCATGCCAAAATATATCCGATTATCTTCAAATTTGGTCATAACACTTTTCCTAGAAATTTAAACAAATCTAATGGTCGGATCAATAATTGAAAGTGCCTATCTTTGTAAATGCCTTAGGTTTTCGGTCTTTTTGTAGACATTTGTTGGATTTCATGCCAAAAAATGTCCGATTATATTCAAACAAGGGCAAAACACTTTTCATAGAAATTTAAATAAATCTAACGGTCGGATCATTAATTGAAAATACTTATCTTTGTAAATACCTTAGGTTTTCAGTCTTTTTGTAGACATTTGTTGGATTGTACACCAAAATATATCTGATTATCTTCAAATTTTGTAATAACACTTTTTCTAGAAATTTAAAGAAATCTAACGGTCGGATCATTAATTGAAAGCTCTTATCTTTGTAAATTCCTTAGGTTTTCGGTATTTTTGTTGATATTTGTTAGATTGCAATGCCAAAATATATCTGATTATCTTCAAAATCTGATCAAAACACTTTTATTAGCAATTTAAAAAAATATATCGGTCGGATCATTAATTGAAAGTGCCTACATTTGTAAATGCCTTAGGTTTTAGATCTTTTTGTAGACATTTGTTGGATTGCATGCCAAAATATATCCGATTATCTTCAAAATTGGTCTAACACTTTTCCTAGAAATTTAAACAAATCCAATGGTCGGATCAATAATTGACAGTGCCTATCTTTGTAAATGCCTTATGTTTTCGGTCTTTTTGTAGACATTTGTTGGATTTCATGCCAAAAAATATCCGATTATATTCAAATTTGAGCAAAACACTCTTCTAAGAAATTTAAATAAAGCTAACGGTCGGATCATTAATTGAAAGTGCCTATCTTTGTAAATACCTTAGGTTTCGGTCTCTTGGTAGACATTTGTTGGATTGCAAGTCAAAATATATCCGATTATCTTCAAATTTGGTAATAACACTTTTTCTAGAAATTTAAAGAAATCTAACGGTCGGATTATTAATTGAAAGCTCCTATCTTTGTAAATTCCATATGTTTTCGGTATTTTTGTTGATATTTGTTAGATTGCATGCCAAAATATATCTGATTATCTTCAAATTCGGTCAAAACACTTTTATTAGCAATTTAAAAAATTATAATGGCCAGATCATTAATTGAAAGTGCCTATCTATGTAAATGCCTTAGATTTTCGATATTTTTGTAGATATTTTGTAGGACTACATGTAAAAGTATACCCGATTATCTTTAAATTTTGTCATAACACTTTTAATATCAATTTAAACAAATCTAACGGTCAAATCATTAATTTGGTCGTAACACTTTTCATAGCAATTTAAACAATTCTAACGGTCAAATCATTAATTGAATGTACCTATCTTTGTAAATGCCTTAGGTTTTCGGTCTTTTGGTAGGCATTTTGTTGGATTGCATGCCCAAATATATCCGATTAACTTCTAAAATGGTCATAACACTTTTTTTAGTAATTTAAACAAATCTAACGGTCGGATCATTAATTTAAAGTGCCTATATTGGTAAATGCCATAGGTTTTCGGCATTTTTGTTCATATTAGTTGGATTGGATGCCAAAATATAACCTATTATCTTCAAATTTGGTCATAACACTTTTCTTAGCAATTTAGACAAATCTAACGGTCGGATCATTAATTGAAAGTGCCTATCTTTGTATATGGCTTAGATTTTCGGTATTTTTGTAGATATTTTGTAGGACTACGTGTAAAAGTATACCCGATTAGCTTCAAATTTTGTCATAACACTTTTAATATCAATTTAAATAAATCTAACGATCAAATCGTTAATTGAAAGTGCCTATCTTTGTAAATGCCTTGGATTTTCGGTCTTTTTGTAGACATTTTGTTGGATTGCATGCCTACTATATCCGATTAACTTCAAACTTGGTCATAACACTTTTTGTAGTAATTTAAACAAATCTAATAGTCGGATCGTTAATTGAAAGTGCCTATCTTTGTGAATGTCTTAGGTTTTCGATCTTTTGGTAGACATTTGTTGGATGGCAAACCAAAATATATCTAATTATCTTCAAATTAGGTCATAACACTTTTCGTAGTAATTTAAAAAAATCTAACGGCCGCATCATTAATTTAAAGTGCTTATCTTTGTAATGGTCTTAGGATTACGTTATTTTTTTTTTTTATATTTGTTGGATTGCTTGCCAAAATATATCCGATTATCTTCAAATTTTGTCGTAACACTTTTCATAGCAATTTAAACAATTTTAATGGTCAGATCATTAATTGAATGTACCTGTCTTTGTAAATGCCTTAGGTTTCCGGTCTTTTGGTAGGCATTTTGTTGGATTGCATTCCCAAATATATCCGGTTAACTTCAAACATGGTGATAACACTTTTCTTAGTAATTTAAACAAATCTAACTGGTCGGATCATTAATTTAAAGTGCCTATATTGGTAAATGCCTTAGGTTTTCGGCATTTTTGTTCATATTAGTTGGATTGCATGCCAAAATATATCCGATTATCTTCAAATTTGGTCATAATACTTTTCCTAGAAATTTAAACAAATCTAATGGTCGGATCAATAATTGAAAGTGCCTATCTTTGTAAATGCCTTAGTTTTTCGGTCTTTTTGTAGACATTTGTTGGATTTCAGGCCAAAAAATGTCCGATTATATTCAAACAAGGGCAAAACACTTTTCTTAGAAATTTAAATAAATCTAACGGTCGGATCATTAATTGAAAGTGCCTATCTTTGTAAATACCTTAGATTTTCGATTTTTTTGTAGACATTTGTTGGATTGCAAGCCAAAATATATCCGATTATCTTCAAATTTGGTAATAACACTTTTTCTAGAAATTTAAAGAAATCTAACGGTCGGATCATTAATTGAAAGCTCCTATCTTTGTAAATTCCTTAGGTTTTCGGTATTTTTATTGATATTTCTCAGATTTCATGCCAAAATTTATCTGATTATCTTCAAATTCGGTCAAAACACTTTTATTAGCAATTTAAAAAAATATAACGGTCGGATCATTAATTGAAAGTGCCTATCTTTGTAAATGCCTTAGATTTTCGGTATTTTTGTAGATATTTTGTAGGACTACATGTAAAAGTATACCCGATTATCTTTAAATTATGTCATAACCCTTTTAATATCAATTTAAACAAATCTAACGGCCGGATCATTAATTAAAAGTGTCTATCTTTGTAAATTGCTTAGTTTTTCGATCTTTTTGTAGACATTTGTTGGATTGCATGCCAAAACATATCCGATTATCTTCAAATTTGGTCATAACACTTCTCGCAGCAATTTAAACAAATCTAACAGTCGCATCATTAATTGAAAGTGCTTATCTTTGTAAATGTCTTAGGTTTTCGGTCTTTTTGTAGACTTTTGTTGCATTGCATGCCAAAATATATCCGATTAACTTCAAACTTGGTCATAACACTTTTTGTATTAATTTAAACAAATTAACGGTCGGATCATTAAGTAAAAGTGCTTATCTTTGTAAATGCCTTAGGTTTTCGGTCTTTTTGTAAAGATATGTTGGATTGCATGCCAAAAAATATATCCGATAAATTTCAAACTTGGTCATAACACTTTTTATAGTAATTTAAATAAATCAACGGTCGAATCATTTAGTAAAAGTGCCTATCTTTGTTAATGTCTTAGGTTTTCGGTCTTTTTGTAGACATTTTTTTGGATTGCATTCCAAAATATATCCAATTAACTTCAAACTTGGTCATAACACTTTTTTGTAGTAATTTAAACAAATCAACGGTCGGATCGTTAATTAAAATTGCATATCTTTGTAAATGTCTTAGGTTTTCGGTCTTTTTGTAGACATTTGTTGGATTGCAGTCCAAAATATATCCGATTAACTTCATATTTTGTCATAACAGTTTTTGTAGCAATTTCAACAAATCTAACGGTCGCATCAATAATTGAAAGTGCGTATATTTGTAAATGTCTTAGGGTTTCGGTATTTTTTGTTGATATTTGTTGCATAGCATGCCAAAATAAATCCGATTATCTTGAAATTTGGTCATAACATTTTTCATAGCAATTTAAACAGATCTAACGGTCGGATCATTAATTGAAAGTGCCTATCTTTGTAAATGCCTTAGATTTTCTGTATTTTTATAGATATTTTGTAGAACTACGTGTAAAAGTATACCCGATTATCTTTTAATTTTGTCATAACACTTTTAATATCAATTTAAACAAATCAACGGTCGGATCATTAAGTAAAAGTGCCTACCATTGTAAATGCCTTAGGTTTTCGGTCTTTTTGTAGACATTTGTTGGATTGCATTCCAAGATATATCTGATTAACTTCAAATTTGGTCATAACACTTTTCAGAGCAACTTAAACAAATCTAACGGTCGGATCATTAATTGAAAGTTTCTATCTTTGTACATGCCTTTGGTTTTTCAGTCATTTTGTAGACATTTGTTGCATTGCATGCCAAAATATATCCGATTATCTTCAAATTTGGTCATAACACTTTTTATAGAAATTTAAACAAGTCTAACGGTCGGATCATTAATTGAAAGTGTCTATCTTTGTAAATGCCTTAGGTTTTCGATCTTTTTGTAGACATTTGTTGGTTTGCATGCCAAAATATATCCGATTATCTTCAAATTTGGTCATAACACTTTTCCTAGAAATTTAAACAAATCTAATGGTCGGATCAATAATTGAAAGTGCCTATCTTTGTAAATGCCTTAGGTTTTCGGTCTTTTTGTAGACATTTGTTGGATTTCATGCCAAAAAATGTCCGATTATATTCAAACAAGGGCAAAACACTTTTCATAGAAATTTAAATAAATCTAACGGTCGGATCATTAATTGAAAATACTTATCTTTGTAAATACCTTAGGTTTTCAGTCTTTTTGTAGACATTTGTTGGATTGTACACCAAAATATATCTGATTATCTTCAAATTTTGTAATAACACTTTTTCTAGAAATTTAAAGAAATCTAACGGTCGGATCATTAATTGAAAGCTCTTATCTTTGTAAATTCCTTAGGTTTTCGGTATTTTTGTTGATATTTGTTAGATTGCAATGCCAAAATATATCTGATTATCTTCAAAATCTGATCAAAACACTTTTATTAGCAATTTAAAAAAATATATCGGTCGGATCATTAATTGAAAGTGCCTACATTTGTAAATGCCTTAGGTTTTAGATCTTTTTGTAGACATTTGTTGGATTGCATGCCAAAATATATCCGATTATCTTCAAAATTGGTCTAACACTTTTCCTAGAAATTTAAACAAATCCAATGGTCGGATCAATAATTGACAGTGCCTATCTTTGTAAATGCCTTATGTTTTCGGTCTTTTTGTAGACATTTGTTGGATTTCATGCCAAAAAATATCCGATTATATTCAAATTTGAGCAAAACACTCTTCTAAGAAATTTAAATAAAGCTAACGGTCGGATCATTAATTGAAAGTGCCTATCTTTGTAAATACCTTAGGTTTCGGTCTCTTGGTAGACATTTGTTGGATTGCAAGTCAAAATATATCCGATTATCTTCAAATTTGGTAATAACACTTTTTCTAGAAATTTAAAGAAATCTAACGGTCGGATTATTAATTGAAAGCTCCTATCTTTGTAAATTCCATATGTTTTCGGTATTTTTGTTGATATTTGTTAGATTGCATGCCAAAATATATCTGATTATCTTCAAATTCGGTCAAAACACTTTTATTAGCAATTTAAAAAATTATAATGGCCAGATCATTAATTGAAAGTGCCTATCTATGTAAATGCCTTAGATTTTCGATATTTTTGTAGATATTTTGTAGGACTACATGTAAAAGTATACCCGATTATCTTTAAATTTTGTCATAACACTTTTAATATCAATTTAAACAAATCTAACGGTCAAATCATTAATTTGGTCGTAACACTTTTCATAGCAATTTAAACAATTCTAACGGTCAAATCATTAATTGAATGTACCTATCTTTGTAAATGCCTTAGGTTTTCGGTCTTTTGGTAGGCATTTTGTTGGATTGCATGCCCAAATATATCCGATTAACTTCTAAAATGGTCATAACACTTTTTTTAGTAATTTAAACAAATCTAACGGTCGGATCATTAATTTAAAGTGCCTATATTGGTAAATGCCATAGGTTTTCGGCATTTTTGTTCATATTAGTTGGATTGGATGCCAAAATATAACCTATTATCTTCAAATTTGGTCATAACACTTTTCTTAGCAATTTAGACAAATCTAACGGTCGGATCATTAATTGAAAGTGCCTATCTTTGTATATGGCTTAGATTTTCGGTATTTTTGTAGATATTTTGTAGGACTACGTGTAAAAGTATACCCGATTAGCTTCAAATTTTGTCATAACACTTTTAATATCAATTTAAATAAATCTAACGATCAAATCGTTAATTGAAAGTGCCTATCTTTGTAAATGCCTTGGATTTTCGGTCTTTTTGTAGACATTTTGTTGGATTGCATGCCTACTATATCCGATTAACTTCAAACTTGGTCATAACACTTTTTGTAGTAATTTAAACAAATCTAATAGTCGGATCGTTAATTGAAAGTGCCTATCTTTGTGAATGTCTTAGGTTTTCGATCTTTTGGTAGACATTTGTTGGATGGCAAACCAAAATATATCTAATTATCTTCAAATTAGGTCATAACACTTTTCGTAGTAATTTAAAAAAATCTAACGGCCGCATCATTAATTTAAAGTGCTTATCTTTGTAATGGTCTTAGGATTACGTTATTTTTTTTTTTTATATTTGTTGGATTGCTTGCCAAAATATATCCGATTATCTTCAAATTTTGTCGTAACACTTTTCATAGCAATTTAAACAATTTTAATGGTCAGATCATTAATTGAATGTACCTGTCTTTGTAAATGCCTTAGGTTTCCGGTCTTTTGGTAGGCATTTTGTTGGATTGCATTCCCAAATATATCCGGTTAACTTCAAACATGGTGATAACACTTTTCTTAGTAATTTAAACAAATCTAACTGGTCGGATCATTAATTTAAAGTGCCTATATTGGTAAATGCCTTAGGTTTTCGGCATTTTTGTTCATATTAGTTGGATTGCATGCCAAAATATATCCGATTATCTTCAAATTTGGTCATAATACTTTTCCTAGAAATTTAAACAAATCTAATGGTCGGATCAATAATTGAAAGTGCCTATCTTTGTAAATGCCTTAGTTTTTCGGTCTTTTTGTAGACATTTGTTGGATTTCAGGCCAAAAAATGTCCGATTATATTCAAACAAGGGCAAAACACTTTTCTTAGAAATTTAAATAAATCTAACGGTCGGATCATTAATTGAAAGTGCCTATCTTTGTAAATACCTTAGATTTTCGATTTTTTTGTAGACATTTGTTGGATTGCAAGCCAAAATATATCCGATTATCTTCAAATTTGGTAATAACACTTTTTCTAGAAATTTAAAGAAATCTAACGGTCGGATCATTAATTGAAAGCTCCTATCTTTGTAAATTCCTTAGGTTTTCGGTATTTTTATTGATATTTCTCAGATTTCATGCCAAAATTTATCTGATTATCTTCAAATTCGGTCAAAACACTTTTATTAGCAATTTAAAAAAATATAACGGTCGGATCATTAATTGAAAGTGCCTATCTTTGTAAATGCCTTAGATTTTCGGTATTTTTGTAGATATTTTGTAGGACTACATGTAAAAGTATACCCGATTATCTTTAAATTATGTCATAACCCTTTTAATATCAATTTAAACAAATCTAACGGCCGGATCATTAATTAAAAGTGTCTATCTTTGTAAATTGCTTAGTTTTTCGATCTTTTTGTAGACATTTGTTGGATTGCATGCCAAAACATATCCGATTATCTTCAAATTTGGTCATAACACTTCTCGCAGCAATTTAAACAAATCTAACAGATCGCATCATTAATTGAAAGTGCTTATCTTTGTAAATGTCTTAGGTTTTCGGTCTTTTTGTAGACTTTTGTTGCATTGCATGCCAAAATATATCCGATTAACTTCAAACTTGGTCATAACACTTTTTGTATTAATTTAAACAAATTAACGGTCGGATCATTAAGTAAAAGTGCTTATCTTTGTAAATGCCTTAGGTTTTCGGTCTTTTTGTAAAGATATGTTGGATTGCATGCCAAAAAATATATCCGATAAATTTCAAACTTGGTCATAACACTTTTTATAGTAATTTAAATAAATCAACGGTCGAATCATTTAGTAAAAGTGCCTATCTTTGTTAATGTCTTAGGTTTTCGGTCTTTTTGTAGACATTTTTTTGGATTGCATTCCAAAATATATCCAATTAACTTCAAACTTGGTCATAACACTTTTTTGTAGTAATTTAAACAAATCAACGGTCGGATCGTTAATTAAAATTGCATATCTTTGTAAATGTCTTAGGTTTTCGGTCTTTTTGTAGACATTTGTTGGATTGCAGTCCAAAATATATCCGATTAACTTCATATTTTGTCATAACAGTTTTTGTAGCAATTTCAACAAATCTAACGGTCGCATCAATAATTGAAAGTGCGTATATTTGTAAATGTCTTAGGGTTTCGGTATTTTTTGTTGATATTTGTTGCATAGCATGCCAAAATAAATCCGATTATCTTGAAATTTGGTCATAACATTTTTCATAGCAATTTAAACAGATCTAACGGTCGGATCATTAATTGAAAGTGCCTATCTTTGTAAATGCCTTAGATTTTCTGTATTTTTATAGATATTTTGTAGAACTACGTGTAAAAGTATACCCGATTATCTTTTAATTTTGTCATAACACTTTTAATATCAATTTAAACAAATCAACGGTCGGATCATTAAGTAAAAGTGCCTACCATTGTAAATGCCTTAGGTTTTCGGTCTTTTTGTAGACATTTGTTGGATTGCATTCCAAGATATATCCGATTAACTTCAAATTTGGTCATAACACTTTTCAGAGCAACTTAAACAAATCTAACGGTCGGATCATTAATTGAAAGTTTCTATCTTTGTACATGCCTTTGGTTTTTCAGTCATTTTGTAGACATTTGTTGCATTGCATGCCAAAATATATCCGATTATCTTCAAATTTGGTCATAACACTTTTTATAGAAATTTAAACAAGTCTAACGGTCGGATCATTAATTGAAAGTGTCTATCTTTGTAAATGCCTTAGGTTTTCGATCTTTTTGTAGACATTTGTTGGTTTGCATGCCAAAATATATCCGATTATCTTCAAATTTGGTCATAACACTTTTCCTAGAAATTTAAACAAATCTAATGGTCGGATCAATAATTGAAAGTGCCTATCTTTGTAAATGCCTTAGGTTTTCGGTCTTTTTGTAGACATTTGTTGGATTTCATGCCAAAAAATGTCCGATTATATTCAAACAAGGGCAAAACACTTTTCATAGAAATTTAAATAAATCTAACGGTCGGATCATTAATTGAAAATACTTATCTTTGTAAATACCTTAGGTTTTCAGTCTTTTTGTAGACATTTGTTGGATTGTACACCAAAATATATCTGATTATCTTCAAATTTTGTAATAACACTTTTTCTAGAAATTTAAAGAAATCTAACGGTCGGATCATTAATTGAAAGCTCTTATCTTTGTAAATTCCTTAGGTTTTCGGTATTTTTGTTGATATTTGTTAGATTGCAATGCCAAAATATATCTGATTATCTTCAAAATCTGATCAAAACACTTTTATTAGCAATTTAAAAAAATATATCGGTCGGATCATTAATTGAAAGTGCCTACATTTGTAAATGCCTTAGGTTTTAGATCTTTTTGTAGACATTTGTTGGATTGCATGCCAAAATATATCCGATTATCTTCAAAATTGGTCTAACACTTTTCCTAGAAATTTAAACAAATCCAATGGTCGGATCAATAATTGACAGTGCCTATCTTTGTAAATGCCTTATGTTTTCGGTCTTTTTGTAGACATTTGTTGGATTTCATGCCAAAAAATATCCGATTATATTCAAATTTGAGCAAAACACTCTTCTAAGAAATTTAAATAAAGCTAACGGTCGGATCATTAATTGAAAGTGCCTATCTTTGTAAATACCTTAGGTTTCGGTCTCTTGGTAGACATTTGTTGGATTGCAAGTCAAAATATATCCGATTATCTTCAAATTTGGTAATAACACTTTTTCTAGAAATTTAAAGAAATCTAACGGTCGGATTATTAATTGAAAGCTCCTATCTTTGTAAATTCCATATGTTTTCGGTATTTTTGTTGATATTTGTTAGATTGCATGCCAAAATATATCTGATTATCTTCAAATTCGGTCAAAACACTTTTATTAGCAATTTAAAAAATTATAATGGCCAGATCATTAATTGAAAGTGCCTATCTATGTAAATGCCTTAGATTTTCGATATTTTTGTAGATATTTTGTAGGACTACATGTAAAAGTATACCCGATTATCTTTAAATTTTGTCATAACACTTTTAATATCAATTTAAACAAATCTAACGGTCAAATCATTAATTTGGTCGTAACACTTTTCATAGCAATTTAAACAATTCTAACGGTCAAATCATTAATTGAATGTACCTATCTTTGTAAATGCCTTAGGTTTTCGGTCTTTTGGTAGGCATTTTGTTGGATTGCATGCCCAAATATATCCGATTAACTTCTAAAATGGTCATAACACTTTTTTTAGTAATTTAAACAAATCTAACGGTCGGATCATTAATTTAAAGTGCCTATATTGGTAAATGCCATAGGTTTTCGGCATTTTTGTTCATATTAGTTGGATTGGATGCCAAAATATAACCTATTATCTTCAAATTTGGTCATAACACTTTTCTTAGCAATTTAGACAAATCTAACGGTCGGATCATTAATTGAAAGTGCCTATCTTTGTATATGGCTTAGATTTTCGGTATTTTTGTAGATATTTTGTAGGACTACGTGTAAAAGTATACCCGATTAGCTTCAAATTTTGTCATAACACTTTTAATATCAATTTAAATAAATCTAACGATCAAATCGTTAATTGAAAGTGCCTATCTTTGTAAATGCCTTGGATTTTCGGTCTTTTTGTAGACATTTTGTTGGATTGCATGCCTACTATATCCGATTAACTTCAAACTTGGTCATAACACTTTTTGTAGTAATTTAAACAAATCTAATAGTCGGATCGTTAATTGAAAGTGCCTATCTTTGTGAATGTCTTAGGTTTTCGATCTTTTGGTAGACATTTGTTGGATGGCAAACCAAAATATATCTAATTATCTTCAAATTAGGTCATAACACTTTTCGTAGTAATTTAAAAAAATCTAACGGCCGCATCATTAATTTAAAGTGCTTATCTTTGTAATGGTCTTAGGATTACGTTATTTTTTTTTTTTATATTTGTTGGATTGCTTGCCAAAATATATCCGATTATCTTCAAATTTTGTCGTAACACTTTTCATAGCAATTTAAACAATTTTAATGGTCAGATCATTAATTGAATGTACCTGTCTTTGTAAATGCCTTAGGTTTCCGGTCTTTTGGTAGGCATTTTGTTGGATTGCATTCCCAAATATATCCGGTTAACTTCAAACATGGTGATAACACTTTTCTTAGTAATTTAAACAAATCTAACGGTCGGATCATTAATTTAAAGTGCCTATATTGGTAAATGCCTTAGGTTTTCGGCATTTTTGTTCATATTAGTTGGATTGCATGCCAAAATATATCCGATTATCTTCAAATTTGGTCATAATACTTTTCCTAGAAATTTAAACAAATCTAATGGTCGGATCAATAATTGAAAGTGCCTATCTTTGTAAATGCCTTAGTTTTTCGGTCTTTTTGTAGACATTTGTTGGATTTCAGGCCAAAAAATGTCCGATTATATTCAAACAAGGGCAAAACACTTTTCTTAGAAATTTAAATAAATCTAACGGTCGGATCATTAATTGAAAGTGCCTATCTTTGTAAATACCTTAGATTTTCGATTTTTTTGTAGACATTTGTTGGATTGCAAGCCAAAATATATCCGATTATCTTCAAATTTGGTAATAACACTTTTTCTAGAAATTTAAAGAAATCTAACGGTCGGATCATTAATTGAAAGCTCCTATCTTTGTAAATTCCTTAGGTTTTCGGTATTTTTATTGATATTTCTCAGATTTCATGCCAAAATTTATCTGATTATCTTCAAATTCGGTCAAAACACTTTTATTAGCAATTTAAAAAAATATAACGGTCGGATCATTAATTGAAAGTGCCTATCTTTGTAAATGCCTTAGATTTTCGGTATTTTTGTAGATATTTTGTAGGACTACATGTAAAAGTATACCCGATTATCTTTAAATTATGTCATAACCCTTTTAATATCAATTTAAACAAATCTAACGGCCGGATCATTAATTAAAAGTGTCTATCTTTGTAAATTGCTTAGTTTTTCGATCTTTTTGTAGACATTTGTTGGATTGCATGCCAAAACATATCCGATTATCTTCAAATTTGGTCATAACACTTCTCGCAGCAATTTAAACAAATCTAACAGATCGCATCATTAATTGAAAGTGCTTATCTTTGTAAATGTCTTAGGTTTTCGGTCTTTTTGTAGACTTTTGTTGCATTGCATGCCAAAATATATCCGATTAACTTCAAACTTGGTCATAACACTTTTTGTATTAATTTAAACAAATTAACGGTCGGATCATTAAGTAAAAGTGCTTATCTTTGTAAATGCCTTAGGTTTTCGGTCTTTTTGTAAAGATATGTTGGATTGCATGCCAAAAAATATATCCGATAAATTTCAAACTTGGTCATAACACTTTTTATAGTAATTTAAATAAATCAACGGTCGAATCATTTAGTAAAAGTGCCTATCTTTGTTAATGTCTTAGGTTTTCGGTCTTTTTGTAGACATTTTTTTGGATTGCATTCCAAAATATATCCAATTAACTTCAAACTTGGTCATAACACTTTTTTGTAGTAATTTAAACAAATCAACGGTCGGATCGTTAATTAAAATTGCATATCTTTGTAAATGTCTTAGGTTTTCGGTCTTTTTGTAGACATTTGTTGGATTGCAGTCCAAAATATATCCGATTAACTTCATATTTTGTCATAACAGTTTTTGTAGCAATTTCAACAAATCTAACGGTCGCATCAATAATTGAAAGTGCGTATATTTGTAAATGTCTTAGGGTTTCGGTATTTTTTGTTGATATTTGTTGCATAGCATGCCAAAATAAATCCGATTATCTTGAAATTTGGTCATAACATTTTTCA
>JANUWF010000460.1:600000-776622 GCA_026120185.1 Voacanga thouarsii | reverse complement strand
CGTTCTTTTAGTGGAATGGAACGTAATTAATAAATTATTTTTATTGACAAAATAATTTATTGGAGCTTAGTCTAATTGTATCCGGTCAGGTCCCTTCAGTGGCTCTTAATTATGGGAAAATAATAAATTATAATTTGTTTATAATTTATTAATGAAAATTGTAGGAAACCAAATATCGTATTTTAGATGGAATAGGATAAGTGAAAATAGTTGTATTCAACTATACTTTTCTTATTCTATCAGGATTTGTATTATGAGATAGAGTCCAATATATATATTGGGATATAACTCTATTTCAGATATACGTGAGATACATTGTTGTTCTCTGAGCTTTTCTCTCAATTTTTGTGTGAGCCCACCCTCAACAAAGAGAGAAACAGAATACGATTAGCAATTTTCTGGTCCAAGGAGATTACATTGAAGAAGACTTGGGGGTCTGGAGCATTACCAGAAGGCCAAAGAATTCAAGAATCGTATTGGTGAAGACGATATCTACAAAGGTATGATCCGCTTTCACGTATTCTCGAGATTTAATCTGGTTAACACATAAGCATGTCGATCATATTAACTAACAATTGGTGTCAGAGACAGGTTTTGATATGTGTTTATGTGTTAAGATTAAATTTTTTATGCATATATTTAGTTAAGCGGTGTAGGAATAATGCATTTATGTTCATGGTGAATGGTTTGATTAATTCTGTTCAAAATAATTTTATGGCCATAGTTTTTGATTCGGTGAATATGTATAAGTATTATCGAGTCTTGTAACAAAATGGGTGGATTACGTCTCCATGTTTCCCTTTTGATTTTTCTTTTGGTTTATTTTAATTTTATTTTTATGTTAAAAAAAATTGTAATTGGCGGCATGAAGCTCGGTGCACGAAGAACAGCATGAATTGCTTTGGCGGACGAATTGTAGAAGAAATTGGCATCCAAGGATCGTCTGATTTTTATCGATAATGAGGAGAACTAATCAGCTCAAGAATTTGACGGAATAGAAATTCCTCTGCCAATTGCTCGTGCGCGGCGTTCCACAGCGAGCGGCAAAAAAGAATATGGCATTGTTGCTTGGGCTGACCCAAATGGGTCAGCAGAGCCAGCTACTGGTCAGGTGGCCTTAGACCAGCGAACTGCGTGAGCGAGCCAGTGACTGGATTCAACGACTAATCGGCTAGCCCGATGGTCGAGGCTGGCCTTGGGTTGCATTGGCCTTGGACCAGCGGGCCTGCGCAGGTGGGCCTAAAAAAAAAAAAAATTGCACAATGAGCTGCGCTGGGCTGCACAGTGGGTTGAGCTCCCATTTTCTTTAATCAAAATAAAATAGGAGAAAGTGGTTGAGGTAAGATTTGATCCCAAGACCTCAAATTTGAAAATGTAACCACCAACCACTGCACCAACAACAACCTTGTGACACATTGTTGCGCCATTTAATTGATATTGCAAAAGATTGAAGAATTAGCTATATTGTTAGCTAATTATTATTTTTAATTGTAATTTTACAATTTTATTTTTGAGTCTAGGTTGGCCATAAAATTATTTTTATTTTATAATTTTTACTATTTAATTTTGATTGAATTATGTATCATTCATGTTAACATGCCATATAGTTTGCATTAACACCGCTCTAGATACTATTTAGTTATGCATAAATAAATTAATATTTTTATTAAATTATTTTTTAATAAAAAAAATTAAGTGTGAGATGGTTAATTTTAATTAACCTTTGGCCTCCTCTATAAGCCCATTAGTAAAATTGACGTTTGTTTCGTGCTATTTTAAATGGTCTCCCTATAGGAAGGCTACATTTTATTGGTTACTAAATTGGGCATCAAAACTTTAATTATTATTATTATTATTATTTAAGTTTAATTCATTCATAATGACCCTATAGGTGATGTGGTTGGATTGGAAACTTTATATTAAAAATAATAATAATAAATTTTGAATATAGGGGTTACACTTAAATCAAAGACATTATAAGGACTTCCTATAGAATATCCAAATAATATCTATGATGGCCAAAATATTAATAACACTAAAATTAATATTGCGTTTAGATGCAAGATATATTAATTTTAGTGGGATGATCCAGGCCTAACTATAAGTTATATTGTTATCTCCTATAGAGGTACATGTTACTGTAGAGTTTTAGGTTGTCATATTTTGATAATAGTTTCTATTACTACTTAAAATATTATCATATTGATCATGCATCATACCATTTTATATTGATCACGCATCATGATATGATAAATGGCTCATATGTTTTATTTTATTTAATTTCAGAAAAATGACTTCCAACACTTTATCCCAAATTTTAACAAAGAACCAACTGGTTGGAGAAAATTTTATTAATTGGAAAAGGAACCTCATAATTGTACTCACTGCTGAGAAGCTCAAATATGTGCTAACTGAACCGTGTCCTACTAAGCCTACTGAACAGTCCACGCGCGAACAAAAGGAGGCTTATGATAAGTGGTTGAGTTCTGATGAGATGGCTCGCTGCTACATTTTGGGATCTATCTCAAATGTGTTGCAGTAGAAACATGAGAACATGACAACTGCTACAGACATCATGAGAAGCCTCCGAGCAAATGTTTGAGCACAAAGGACGTCGAGCCCGTCAAGCGACAATGAGGCGCATAATGAATATGCGCATGAAACCTGGAACGCCCGTGAGAGATCATATGTTAGAATTGATTGCTCAATTTAACGTGGCAGAGGTCTTAGGGGCTGAAATTAAGCCTGAGACTCAGGTTGACATGACTCTAGAAACTCTTCTAGAGATGTTTTCACAGTTCAAAGTTAATTATAACATGAACAAGACGGAGATGTCTCTTACAGAATTAATGAAGGAGCTTGAGAGCGCCGAGGCAACCCTAAAAGTGGGAAGTGGCAACGCTCTTGTTTTATCTCATGCTGGATCTTCCTCTTCCAAGCCTAAAGGCAAAGGAGGAAATAAGAGGAAGCAGAATAATAATAAAGGGCCTAAGCGACGAGGTTAAGAAAGCAAGAGTGGATGAAAAGCCTAAAGGCAAATGTTTCCACTGCAAGCAGAAGGGATATTGGAAGTCACAGTGCCCAGATTACTTAGCTAAACGCAAGTAAGGTACTGGTGAGTTATCCTACATTGAAACTTGTTTAGTGGTTGATTCTACAAATACTTGGATAGTAGATTTTGGAGCCACTAACCATGTTTGCAATTCATGGCAGGGGTTCCAAGTAACCAGACATCTCAATGAAGGAGAGCATACTCTAAGGGTTGGCACATAATCAGTGATATCTGCAAGAGCTGTTGGAGAAGTTTATCTTTATTTTGATAATAAACATTTAGTTTTGAAAGATTGTTATTATGTTCCCGACATTTATCGAAATTTGATTTCGGTTTCTTTGTTATTCAAACAAAAATATTCTGTTAAATTTTATAAATTTTCAATAGAGATATTTTTGAATAACTCTTTGATATGTCGTGGAAATTTAAATAATGATCTGTATGTTTTGAAACCTACCAACAGTTCATTATATCATACTGAAACTAATAAACGCATTAAGTTATCTCCTACTAATGGGACTCTCCTATGGCATCTTAGACTTGGTCACATTAATCTAATAGGATTCAAAGACTTGTAAAAGAAGATCCTTTAAGTGACTTAAAGGTAGAACCTCTTCAAGTTTGCGAATCTTGTTTGGAAGGTAAAATGACCAAAAGATCATTTCCTTCCAAAGGATATAGAGTAAAGGAAGTCTTAGAATTAGTGCACTCTGATGTATGTGGACCAATTAGTGTCCAAGCTAGAGGTGGGTATGAGTATTTCATTACTTTTACGGATGATTACTCAAGATATGGATATGTTTACCTAATGACTCATAAGTCTGATGCCTTAGAAAAATTCAAAGAATTTAAAGCTGAGACTGAGATGCAGTTAGGAAAGAACATTAAGACACTTCGATCAGATCGATGTGGAGAATATCTATCCCATGACTTTAGATCTTACTTATCAGAAAATGGGATTTTATCTCAACTAAGTGCACCTGGCACTCCTCAACAAAATGGAGTGGCGAGAAAGGAGAAACAGGACCTTGTTAGACATGGTCGGAACAATGCTAGGCTTCTCTACACTCAGTACATCCTTTTGGGGGTATGCTATACAAACTGCGACATACATATTGAATATGGTTCCATCAAAGTCTGTCCCTAAGACTCCATTGGAATTGTGGAATGGGCGAAAACATAATTTGACGCACATCCGAATTTGGGGTTGTCCTGCATATGTGCTAAAGGGAAAGATGGATAAAATGGAATCACGATCAAATTTATGTCTGTTTGTTGGATATCCAAAAGGAACAAGGGGATACTACTTCTATAGTCCTCAAGATAAGAAAATATTTGTAAGCACAAATGCAATTTTCTTAGAGGACAAGTACGTAGAAGAACGAGGATCTAAGAGTAGGGTTATTTTGGAAGAAACTAAGGGAGATAATCTCAAGCAAATGGTTACTGAGACCCATACTCAAGATTCACGTGGAGGATTCGTATCTATGCCACTTAACATGCCAGATTCCAGTGGGAGAGAAATAGATGTTACACCTTCTATACCCACTGACTCTTCGGGACATAGAGTGGAAGAATCTCCTGCCCCTGTTCAAAATCCAGTCGTTGAGGAATCAGCAGATCTAGTTCCAGTCAACGAGGAGGAGGAAAGTCCAATTGTCCAGGAACCTCCACAGCTTAGACGTAGTGGGAGAGTCACTCGACGTCCCTCTAGATACTTACTCTATGGAGAAGCTTTTCAAGCAGTCTCTTTTGAGGAAGAAGAATACCCCACTACGTATAAAGAAGCTGTAGAGGACGTAGACGCAGACCATTGGAAGAGTGCAATGGATTCAGAAATGAAATCCATGTACACTAACTCCGTCTGGGATCTTGTGGACCTGCCTAATGGGGTAAAACCTATTAGGTGTAAATGGGTCTACAAAAGAAAGAGAGGAGTAGACGAGAAAGTGAAAACTTTCAAAGCTAGATTGGTTGCTAAGGGTTATACCCAACGAGAAGGTATTGACTATGAGGAAACCTTCTCGCCTGTGGCCATGCTAAAGTCTATGAGAATCCTCTTATCCATTGCAGCTCACTTTGACTATGAAGTATGGCAAATGGACGTCAAAACAGCTTTCCTTAATGGAAATCTTGACGAATGTATCTACATGGTACAGCCAAATGGTTTTATCCATGAAGGTCAAGAACAAAAAGTTTGTAAGTTGAATAGGTCCTTATATGAGCTTAAACAAGCGTCTAGATCTTGGAATATTAGATTTGATCAAGCCATTAAAACTTATGGTTTTGATCAGCATCCTGATGAACCTTGTGTTTATAAGAGAATTATAGATGGTAAGGTGATTTTTCTCATACTGTATGTTGATGACATCCTTCTCATTGGAAATGATGTAAGAATATTAACATTAGTGAAAAGTTGGTTGGGTAAACAGTTTGATATGAAGGACTTAGGAGAAGCAAGATATGTTCTGGGCATTCAGATCCTTCGGGATAGAAAGAACAGACAGATAGCTTTATCTCAAGCTTCATATATTGACAAAATACTGACGAGATTTTCTATGCAAAATTCCAAGAAAGGTCAATTGCCTTTCAGATATGGAATTCAGTTATCTCAGAAGCATAGTCCTAAAACTCCTAATGAGGTTGAGTACATGAAACGAGTTCCTTATGCATCAGCTGTAGGAAGTCTCATGTATGCTATGCTTTGTACTCATCCAGACATTTGTCATGCTGTTGGGATGGTCAGTAGATATCAGTCAAACCCAATACCGGAACACTGGACAGCAGTCAAGCATATATTCAAGTATCTTCGTAGAACTCGAGGATATATGCTAGTTTACTCAGCTCTAGAATTGGTACCTATAGGTTACACTGATTCTAATTTTCAAGCTGACAGAGATCTTCACAAGTCCATCTCAGGCTCTGTTTTCACCTTAGGTAGTGGTGCAATTGTGTGGAGAAGTATCAAATAATCTTGTATTGCTGACTCTACAATGGAAGCTGAATATGTGGCAGCTTGTGAAGCAGCTAAAGAGGCAGTATGGTTGAAGAAGTTCTTGATAGAACTTGAAGTGGTTCCTTCTGCATCTCAAGCCATTAGTTTGTAATGTGACAACAGTGATGCAGTGGCAAATGCAAAAGAACCACGCAGCCATCAGCGTGGTAAACACATTGAACGTAAATATCACCTACTTAGGGAGATTGTTCAACGTGGAGATGTAGAAGTGTGCAAGATTTCTTCTGCTGAAAATCTTGCTGATCTTTTTACTAAAAGTTTACCTGTAAATGTTTTTGGAAGTCATATAGAAAGTATGGGTATTTCTGACATGTCCCATTTACTCTAGGACAAGTGGGAGAATTTTTGTTAGATATGCCCATCGAGTAAATACAATGTTTGTATTTTTTGAAATTAAATAAAGTATGTTTTTATATATTTGTATGTATAAATTATGTATGAGCCTGTTTGTCCACGAATTATTTAGATATTATAAATCAAGTGTTTATTTGTTAAATACAGAAAGACTTGATTTATAATTTAGTTCGAAATAAATTATCCGCGATCTAAAATAAATTTGGGCAATTTATTTTGGAAGATCGTCTTAATTTTATTGAAGTCTGTCTTTGACTTTGGTAATAAAATTAAGGATATATTTTGATATATTGGATGGACCATCAATATTTATTTGTGAAATAGACCATACAAATAAAATATTAAAAGATTGTCGTACATAATACCTTAATCCTAAGCAAACAATTATTTATATTTACTAACTTGAAGTTCCTTGAGTTGCCAAAGAGTGAGATTAACTTGATAATCAATATCTCGACATCTTGGGAATTAAAGTGAAATAAATATGAAATAATTGTTTTGCAATATGGAATCCATCACCTTTAATAGGCAAGATCATTTCCTCATGAGTTCTTCTAAGGGACAGTTAAATCTGAGCTCAGTAATTCAATAGTGTCTATTGAATTCATTTTGTAAGTGTGACGTGGTCACATGGTACTGTCAAATTAAAGATGAGAATTGAGGTTTTGAATGAGGGGCACTGTGGTCATACTGCCTTATTCAAAGTATTATATTGATCGACGGAGGTAATTTGTTGGATCGATCAATTAATGGATATAATTATTGACTCCAGTAATTGCGATTAGACTAAGAGTGCAGTTACGTTCTTTTAGTGGAGTGTAACGTAATTAATAAATTATTTTTATTGACAAGATAATTTATTGGAGCTTAGTCTAATTGTATTCGGTCAGGTCCCTTCAGTGGCTCCTAATTATGGGAAAATAATAAATTATAATTTGTTTATAATTTATTAATGAAAATTGTAGGAAACCAAATATCGTATTTTAGATGGAATAGGATAAGTGAAAATAGTTGTATTCAACTATACTTTTCTTATTCTATCAGGATTTGTATTATGAGATAGAGTCCAATATATATATTGGGATACAACTCTATTTCAGATATACGTGAGATACATTGTTGTTCTCTGAGCTTTTCTCTCAATTTTTGTGCGAGTCCACTCTCAACAAAGAGAGAAACAAAATACGATTAGCAATTTTCTGGTCCAAGGAGATTACATTGAAGAAGACTTGGGGGTTTGGAGCATTACCAGAAGGCCAAAGAATTCAAGAATCGTATTGGTGAAGATGATATCTACAAAGGTATGATCCGTTTTCACGTATTCTCAAGATTTAATCTGGTTAACACATAAGCATGTCGATCATATTAACTAATAAGGACATAATGCAAGAAAATGTCCAAGAAAACAGCTGAAAGTCATTAAGCAAATAACTTGAACAATGATGCAGGAAACAGTAGAGCAGAAAATGGAGCCCAACCATCAGCTAAAAGACATTCTACACATAACTTGAACAAGTGTGGAAAGTGTGGATCATTGGGCCATAATAGAAGGTCTTGTAAGAAAGCACAATTGAGTACAAACCAACTAACAAACCAAAAGGTCCTTCAACACAGCAATCAGAAGTAATAGATGTCCAAAATCAACCAACACAACTCCTAGGTAAACTGTTTGCAATTAGCTAATACCAATTTCATTTCTTCAGTTAATTGTCAATTGTCTATGTGCTTAATAATTGTGTATTTTTCTATTTGCACCTTATTTTTTTCCTTTACAGCAAGCTTCCATGAAGATAGAACATTGCAACAGTAAGAATAAATGTGTTTGGAACTTATTTTGCAAGATGATTCCTCGTCCCTTGTCAGCCAACGAGAAGCTTCTGGATTTAGGAACTGCCTTTTTGTTATTTATATTTTTAAGCAAAAAAACATTCAAAATACTTTTTGTAAATGTGTTATGAACTTGGTAGTTCTGATCTTTTGTGACAAATATCCTATTTTAAGTATGTACAAGAGGGATTACGTTGATGGTATGTTGGATAGTTGGAAATATATATAGCTTTTGGATGTTAATGGTGCAATTGTACAAAGTTTACACTTGCTAAATATGCTTGTTTCTAGGTTTACACCTACTTGGTTCTAGATGTCAAATGATGCATATGCTTTGTGTTTCAAAAAGAATGGCATTACAATGGACATTTCAGAAAGAATGGTTCTGTGTTTACACTTGCTTGGTTCCATGGTTGGCATTTCTTTTCACAGATTTCTATTGTATTTGGTGCATATAAAGGACTTAATATTGAATATCATTGCATTTATCAATAAAGTATAATCGACAACACAATATACTGCTCAAATTTACATTGCAAAGCTTAAGCTTAACAAAGCAAAACATAGACAGTAGCTACATTACAACTTCCACCATATGCTACATTACATAAACAGTAGCTACATCCCAAAACATTTGCTAAACATCTAATATAACACAAGCCCATCGAAGCCATGCTACATCTTAACAAACCATAAGATCAACACAATGAAACATGCTACCAATAGTGCATTTTGGTAGAATTTTGTTTTTCTTAATTGGTTGCTGCTTTCCTTTTCCAACTTGCCCCCTTCCTTCTCCAACTTGTTCTTTTCCTCTTCCAACTTTCTCACTTTCCTTAAGAGTCTACACATCAGAATACTTGATCTGGTAGGTATTTCATCATCAAGCCAATTGAAAAAATCACAGCCACTATTCTCTGACCACACACAAAAAGAAAAATGTAACATTGTTGATCTAGAGGCATTTTTCTTTGAGTACACCTACCCCAAGTTAAAAAAAAAATGAAATAAGAGAGATCTAACTAGAGAAGTATTTCAGCCATACCTCAAAATGTTTGCACCCAAAGAAGCGGAGTCCCGAATTCTACTCCGTCCAAGATGTCCTCAACACCGGAGTTGAACCATAGTACCACAAAGAAGATGGACTTGAAGATCTCGCTAGATATGCACTTTGAGATCTTGCTAACGATACATTTGTAGACCTTACATTTCTGTCCACGGAGATCGAAGAAGAAGATGAAGCCATTTCTTTGATTTGAAGCTTGAATTTCATGTTTTTAGCTTGTATAGTTAGCTCACGTGATGATGTGATTTGGAGGGAAATAAGTGTATTTTCACTTTTGTCTCTTAAAATTGTGAAGGAAAACGGAAGTTAACCGGAAAAATACACGGAATGACCACGTTGGCAACACAAAAAAAGTTTGAGGATGAAAAAATCAAAAAATAAATATTAGGGACCAAAATGACTAAACAAAAATAGTTTGGAGACTAAATAGGCGAATTTGCCATTGGTTGCTGATGCTCTTCACGTTGGATATAATCCGAATAAGTAAGTCTATGTTGTTGCTACGGCGTGCAATTGGAATTTCGCTTCGATGTTTGATTTTAAAATTCAATTTTAATTTGATTTTTTTAAAACTAAATCAAACCGTATTTTTAAAGAACCGGTTACAACCAACCCGAAATAATGACTCGATTTTGAATCAAAATTTAGTAGGTTTAGATTTGTTTAAATGATCTATTTAACCTATTAGCCTATTAAATTTAATCAAATATAAATTTAAAATAAAATCTAATAAAACTAAAATCTAAATCCAAATCAAATATGAAATCTAATACAAATTAATGTTCAAATTCAATATAAAATTCAATACAAACTAAAATTCAAATCTAATATAAAATCTAAATATTTTAAAGATTTATGGACTAAGACACATTTATCCAGTCCAATACAATCACATGAATATCAAGACAACTCAAAGCTGACTCATTATATAAATTTTAATTATATTTTTCTTAACAAATTATTATAAACATAAATAATATATTTTAATTAACTTGATTTTTCAATTCGGTTTGATTTTCGTTAAATAAAATCAAATCGAAATTATGGCAAAAACTTGAAATCAAATTGAATCAAATCAAAATAGTTAAAAACTTAAATTTGCTACGATTTGATTTGGTTTGGAGATTCAATTTGACCCGAATAATGCACAACTCTAATTGCCAATGCGATATACACTAGACTACTAAAGTATGATTTTGATGATAAGAAGAGGATTGAACCTATTTCAACTTTGGATCATAGTTTGATTGACTATGAACCCTCTTGCAACCCACCCCATCCTTGCTCTCTTACTTTAGCTCTCTTCTTCCTTACTTGTCCCTTTGCAGCTCTGCCTCTCTATCTCGGTCTCTTTTTCTATCTTCTTCTCTCTTCTTCTCTACCCTCTTGGGCTAACACCCTACTTGCTCTATCTCACTTTTCGTTAGGAGATAGAATCAAAAACTTTAAATTGTGAGTAAATTATATAAAATAATATTATGATATTTATAAAAAAATAAAATCAAAATAATTTTAAAATAATTTAATTTTACTAAAAGAAATTAATTTTTAAAAAAATTTTAAGGACAGACGCCACCTCTTTTCCCCCCTCCCTCCATCTCTGCTCCTCTTACACTACCTATGCTCTTCCATCCACATCTTAGCCAAGCAACTCCATTCTCTATCTCTTCTCTTCCCTCACCCTCCATGTCCTTGTAGCCCTAACTCCCTCATTTGTTCTACCTAGGGATGGCAATTTTCTTGCTTAAACCGAGGACCCGGCCCAGCCCGGTTGGATCGGGGATTCTCCGATTTAAGCGGGAATGGGTCGGGATGGGCTTTATTCCTCGGCCCGCCAGTCGGGGACGGGAATTGTATGATCCCCGTCCCCGGCCCGCTTTACATATTATATATATATATATATATATATATATATATATAGGTGAATTATATATGTATACATATTATATAAATTAGATATATACATATATATATATTATATGTATACACACATTATATAAATTATAGGTAGATTATATATATATATATATATATATATATAATAAAGTAGAAAAGAAGAGGAAAAAGAAAAAAGAAAAAAATTATTAATTATTAATTATTAATTTTACTCTTACTAATCTAGTGATATGATAAATATGTGAATTATTAGAAATCACTACAAAAGTTTTCTATATGATTAAAAAATTTTGAATAAAAATATATTAGAGGCAAATTTTTTTTTTGTAAAAAAATATTTATAATTATTTCTGGGCCCAAACGGACCCTCGCTTTCCCGGGCCGGGACCGGGGATTGTTTTATCCCCGACGGACCGGGGGCAGGAATCCCCGCCTTTCTCCGTAGCAGGGATGAGCCGGAGATAAGAATACGGAGGCATATGCAGGGACAGAATCGGAATTTCTAATTCTCGACCCAGCCCGGTCCCATTGCCATCCCTTCTACCTCTCTTCTCTATCCCTGCTGTTTGGTAGCATTGTGGGAAAAAGAAATGCATTTTGTCTTTTTCTCTCTTTTTCCAAAAAATATCATTATGGTCTTATTATTTTATAAATTATTCAAATTCAACTCCAGCCACTTTGCAATAAGGAGACCACAAACAGTCCATACTTAATTGTTTTACACACACTAGTATGTGTGGAACGAGTATGGACAGAGGTCCTTAAATAAAAATATTTTGCAATAAGAAGAGTTAATTTCAAAATTTTTATATTCGTGGTCATTTTGGGATTTCGTGATATTGATGAGGACTAGATTGAAATTAAACCCACGAGACTGGAATGACCATTTTAATGCATTGGATGCTCTCCCAAGTTTCCTTCTCTGCCCTGTCCCCACTCCCAAAATGCCACGTGATCCTTAATTATTACTTTATCATTTCAAAATAAATATTATTTAAGTATTTTAAATTTATATATAAAAATTAAGAGTTTTTCTCTAATTAAATCTTTGTCTTTTTTAATAATTAGAAAAAATTGAGTCACATATAGTGAAAAGAAAAAAATTGTAAAGAGGGATAATGATAGAAAAAATAATAAAATTTTATAAAAGATCTATATTGTGAAAAAAAAATTATTAAGTGTAAAACGACTTATATTATGAAATAGAAATAATATTATTTATATATTTCTAAAATTAATAATTAATTCTTCTTATTTTATTTTTATTTATTTTAAATTTATTACATAATTTTCAAAAATTATTTTTTCTTCTTGTTTCTTAATAATTTTTATTAATCAATAGTATTTATTATGTGTTTAATAAGAAAAGAATTAAAACTCTATTTTGTTATAAAATTAGGGTAGTGTTAGAATAAAATATACACACTACACACTAAGAAAATTCTAACTATTTTTTGCACAAGAATTTCTCTTCAAACTTCTCTATTTCTTTCTCTCACAATTCTTTCTCTAATCTTTCTTTCACTAATCTTTCTTTCACAAAATGATGGTGTATTACAAGTTTAGAGAATAGCTCTATTTATAGAGCTCTAATTAGTGAAATACATCATGGCATACATCATCTTCAACTAATCTCAATTAATGGTGTCTCCACTAAATGGTGGACATCCATAAAAATCTTCTAATAATTCACATAAATCCATAATTAGTGGAGCCTCCACTAATTAATGGAGATTCCAATAATTCATAACACTCCCCCTTGGATGTCCATCAATTACATAAAGAATATGCCTCGTTAAAACCTTACTAGATAAAAACCCAGTGGGAAAAAAAATCTAGTGAAGGAAAAAGAGTACACTATTCTATATGTATGTTTATTACTCCCCCGATGAGATGATTCCTTTAAATCTTTAAACCGACGCATACCGATTTTATATCTCAACTTCTCAAATGTTGAAGTCGGTAAAGTCTTCGTGAAAATATTTGCGAGGTTATCACATGACCGAATTTGTAACACATCAATTTCACCTTTCTTCTGAAGTTCATGAGTAAAGAAGAATTTTGGTGAAATATGTTTTGTCCGATCTCCTTTAATATATCCTCCTCGTAATTAAGCTATGCAAGCTGCATTGTCTTCATAAAGAGGAGTTGGAATATCTTTGATTGATGATAATCCACAACTTTCTCGGATATAATGAATCATGGATCTTAGCCATACACATTATCGACTTGCTTCATGAATGGCTATAATTTCAAGCATGATTTGAAGAAGTAGTCTGCTATAGATTGTTTAGTAGAATGCCATGATATAGCAAGTATTTCCACATGTAAATAGATAGCCCGTTTGAGAACGTGCTTTATGTGGATCAGATAAATAACCAAAGATCTCGCATAACCTATCAATGTTGGACTGGTTTTATTTGAATAAAATAATCCGAGATCAATTGTACCTTGGAGATATCGAAGGACTTGTTTAATTCCATTCCAATGTCGTCGTGTTGGTGAAGAACTAAATCTTGCTAATAAATTGACAGCAAAAGTAATATCAGGTCTTGTATTATTAGCAAGATACATCAATGCACCAATTGCACTGAGATATGGTACTTCAGGACCAAGGAGTTCTTCATCATTTTCTTGAGGTCGGAAAGGATCTTTATCTACAATTAATGATCGGACGATTATTGGAATACTCAATGGATGTGCTTTGTCCATGTAAAATCTTTTTAGCACTTTTGTTGTATATGTTGATTGATGAATAAATGTTCCACTCTCCAAATGTTCAATTTGTAAACCAAGGCAAAATTTGGTTTTACCAAAATCATTGATTTCGAATTCTCTTTTTAAATAATCAATTGTTTCTTGGAGCTCTTCAGGAGTTCCAATAAGATTAATATCATCAACATATATAGCTAATATCACAAATTTAGAACCAGATTTCTTAATAAAAACACATGGACATACCTGGTCATTTTTAAATCCCGCTTTCAATAAATATTCACTAAGACGTGTGAACCACATGCACCCAGATTGCTTCAGTGCCATATAATGATTTACGCAACTTGATGGAGTAATTTTCACGAGAATAATGTTTATATGCTTCGAGCATATGAAATCCTTCGGGATTTTCATGTAAACATCATTTTCTAAATTTCCATACAAGTAAGCGAGTGACAACATCTAATAGGCGCATATCTATCTTTTCATGTACTGCCAAACTGATAAGATATCGAAGTGTTATAGCATCAACAACAGGAGAATAAGTTTCATCATAATCAATACCTGGTCTTTGTAAAAAACCTTGGGCTACTAATTGCGCTTTCGCACAAATATCCATTTGTAGCCAACAGGTTTTACACCTTCTGGTGTTCGGACTGCAGGTCCGAAGACTTCACGTTTTGTCAGTGCATTTAACTCCGATTGAATCGCATCTTTCCATTGCAGCCAATCTTTTCTATGCCGACATTCATCAACTGATATTGGTTTAGGATCATCACTATCCTGTATAACATCAAGAGATATTATATGCAAACATATGATCAATAATTGTTTTTATCCGATTCCAACTCTATCGGAAGTAGTATAATGGATAGAAATTTCAGTGTTACTTTCATTTATGTCTGGTTCTTTGTCATAAGCTTTCTCTTGGTCTTTATCATTCTTTGCTTTAATATGATCATCTGGACCATTAATCCTCTCTTCTTTCGAGGATTTTTATCTTTAGAACCAAGAGGTCGGCCATGCTTCTGGCATGCTTTTGGCTCAGCAGCTATAGGTATAATATTTTGTTCTGCTGGAACTTCAATTCGAATAGGAGCATTTATAGCTGGCATATGCGATTTTGTTACTCTTCTAGAGTCAACAAAAGCGTCTGGCATTTGATTTGCAATGCTTTACAAATGAATTATCTTTTGAACTTCAAGTTCACACGCGCTTGTATGCGGATCAAGATAATTTAATGATGTTGTCCAATCACGATCTTTCTTGTACTGTTTCTGTTCTCCCCTTAATTTAGGGAATAATGATTTCATAAGAGAATAAGAAAAGAAATATAAGAAAATGATGACAAGCAGGAAATGCCAAGAAAAATATCTATTTTTTTTTCACTCTTCCCGCATCGACTTTTCATCTTCCTCTCTTGTCTTTTCTTCTCCTCCGACCCTCTACCTACCATCGACCTCTTCTTCTTCCTCATACAGATATATATATATATATATATATATATATATGTATCGATATATATCTCAGTTATCAGTCATTAGTAAACATCAAAAACAAAAATCACAAAACAGATATGGAGACTCGTAATTCATTTGAGACATGGTCAAATTTTGACTCGGTTTCTGCAGCAGATGTTGATGTATTTTTCTTTCCAAACCAACTGCTTCTGCCTAATTCAAACACAGAAGATTTTGATATGTTTTCCTTTCCAAACCAACCGCTTCTGCCTAATTCGAACGCAGAAGATTTTGATATGTTTTCCTTTGCAAACCAACCACTTCCTCCTAATTTCAGGTGAGATACCTTTGAGGGATTCCATTTGTTTTAGTGTGCTTGATAATGAAATTAAACTCTCTTTTGATTTGTTTTTGATGTAAAGCAGTGGAAGTTTTGAACATACTGCTTTGGACCAAGTTGATCTACCCCTACAAGAGACTGCTTTTGATATTGTTCCTCTTGATGCTATTCCTTTGAATGAGGATATGCTTGTGCATGATCCTTTCTACTCTCTAATGGATTTTGAACAAAGCCATAATATGTTTCCAGGTTATTATACATTTAAACATGGATTTTGAATGGTATTACCTTTACTGATATTATTTTCTTTTTCTAGGAGAAATAATGAGTGGTCTTGGCAACGAAGTCGGAGTAAGTACTCATGAAATGCATAATATCGAAGTTCAAGATATTATTGCAGACAAAATTCCTGGGGAGAAGAAGATGATTAAGAGGCGAGAGAGAGAAGAAGGGCAATAACTCCCGTGACACTATCAAGAAAAACAATTTCGCAGTACTTTTACCTACCAATCAAGAGCGCAGCCAAAGAACTGAATATTGGCATAACCCGTCTTAAGAAAAGATGTAGGGAGTTAGGAATTCGTCGATGGCCTCACAGGAAATTGGTGAGTTTGGAGACCATAATCAAGAATGTCCAGGTTCTCTCTCATACATACTTATAATTTGCAAGTATGAAACTATGAAAGATTTATAAGTAAATAACCGATGATATCACTTCGATTTACAGGATATGCAAAATAAAGAAGAAGGAGGACATATGGCTGAGAAGAAATTAAAAGAAGCCATTGCGATCATCGGAATGTGAAAAACGAGTTGGTGGAAGAAAGTCCTAATACGCAGTTAGAAGACCAAACACAGAAATTGAGACAAGCATGGTTCAAGGCCAAATATAATAAGAAATATAATAAACTTAAGGAGATCATAAAATCTCAAGACTCATTTCGTAGTAATTTTACGGATAATTCTGCTGCTCGTCTCGATGCTGGCTCAAAGGGGAAAGAAAAGGAGGAGGATGTCAAAAAAAGAGGAGCTGAAGTCCATAATTACTAATTGTTTGTCGTCCTCTAATGTAAATATTGAAAAAGAACAATTACAAACCTTCATCTTACATTTGTCAGCTCAATTACAAAAGAGTAACTATAAGCATGTATCATCAAGTTCATATGAACACTAGTGATATGAATAAAAGATGTGATGCTTATTATTAATGGAAATATCTTTTTCCCTTATTATCTTTTCTGTTTCCACTTCAGGTGGCCAATATTTCTCTGTGATAAGGGAAATATCGAGTGTGTCCATGACCATAACCACGGCCACTGCCACAACTACGACTATAACGATGGCTTCTGCTGGAGCCAACAACATTTACTTCTGGAAGTGCTGTTGAGCCAGTTCATCTGGCTTCATGATTTCTCAATAGTAACTCATGTTAAAGCTATCAATTTTGGATACCCTTTTTCTCGATATTGTTACTGTAGAACATGAAAAGTGGAGAATGTCTTCTCCAATATAACTTCATCAGTAACTTTTTCTCCGTAAAATTTTTAACTAAGATGTAGTTTTATACATCACGGAGTTCACGGTTTTACAATCTTGCAACTTCAGGTGCAACCATTCATACCGTGCAGTGGGTAGTACGACCATCTTCGAGTGGTCAAATCTTTCTTTTTATCCACATGACATATGGATCTCCCTTTTTTTAGCATTTAGATGCATTTACGTATGACATATAAATTTTTTTTCGTAAATATCAATGGCTACAAATTCGAATTTAGCGAGATCAATAAATGCGTACTGTCTTCCGGCTTTAATAACTGGCAGAGACTCGTGCCGATAACGTGTTATAAAATTAGGGTAGTGTTAGAATAAAATATACACACTACACACTAAGAAAATTCTAACTATTCTTTGCACAAGAATTTCTCTTCAAACTTCTCTCTTTCTTTCTCTCACAATTCTTTCTCTAATCTTTCTTTCACTAATATTTCTTTCACAAAATGATGGTGTATTACAAGCTTAGAGAATAGCTCTATTTATAGAGCTCTAATTAGTGAAATACATCATGGCATACATCATCTTCAACTAATCTCAATTAATGGTGTCTCCACTAAATGGTGGACATCCATAAAAATCTTCTAATAATTCACATAAATCCATAATTAGTGGAGCCTCCACTAATTAATGGAGATTCCAATAATTCATAACATATTTAATTTATTATATTATTTTTAATACAGTTACATCTATTTTAAAATGAAAAGATTATGTTTTTTTTCTAAGGTTTGCTCTAAATAATTTGGCCCGTCCAAAATTCTCCGTAGCGGCGGACTCGCACGCGCCAATGAGCTTCAACGGTTCAACCATGTGGACGCTCACAGCATAGCCAGCTTATTACTTAATCCTTCACTGCTCATAAACTAATCTTCCGACCACCCGCCAAACAACAAACCAGTAGCAAAGAGACCCATGATTTTGGCCGGCAACTTCTGCGTTCTCTAAAATCATCCCTTTATTTAATGATGTCTACAACACTTTGTTTCATCTACTCTTGCATGTCTGGAAATGTCTGCCCAAGAACACCCAAAGCTTCTACCGAATTCCACAACCGTGATGTTAGCATCAAACAGAGGACTTCCGAATCAACGAGAAAAACAGGAAAACAGACAATGGGACTCAAGGAAAAACTTAAGCGGCGCAACCTTGCACTTGCAAGAAGTCTAATCAGCTATTTAGATTCAGGGTGTTTAGATAATGCAGTCAATGTGTTTGAGAATATGAATAAGCAAAGAACTTTCATTTGGAATGTAATGATCAGGGGATTAACTGACAATGAGTTTTTTGAAGAGGCCATTTATTTTTATCACAGGATGCTGTCAGAAGGGGTTCAAGTCGATAATTTTACTTTCCCATTTGTCGTTAAGGCATGTTCCGCTTTATTTTCTTTGATTGAAGGTCAGAAGATTCATTCCAGGATAATTAAGATGGGATTGGACATAGATCTTTTTATTTGCAATTCACTGATAATTATGTACTCGAAACTTGGCTGCATGGAGCAGTCTGAGAATATTTTTGAAGACATGCCGATTAAAGACTTGGTTTCTTGGAATTCTATGATCACTGGGTATGTTTCAGTTGGTGACAGTTGGAGATCATTGATGTATTTCCGTGAGATGCAGGCTTTGGGGAAAACTCCTGATAGGTTCAGTATGATTGGCACTCTTGGCGCTTGTTCTCTGGAAGGTTATCTGTTAAATGGGAAAGAAGCTCATTGCCAAGTGATCAGAAGGTTTTTTGAGTCAGATTCCATGATTCAAACCTCCCTTGTTGACATGTATGGGAAATGCGGTCGGGTGGACTATTCTGAGAGATTGTTTAATAAGATCTCTCAAAGAAATATTATCCTTTGGAATGCTATTTTAGGAGCATACGCCCGTAATAACAAAGCCACAGAATCATTTTCTTGCTTTCGGAAAATGAGAGAGAGTGACAATTTGGATCCTGATACAGTCACATTGATAAATTTGCTAACCTCTTGCTCAAGAATGGGATCTCTATTGCAGGGTAAATCCATCCATGGTTTTGCAATTAGGAAAGGACTTTTCCCTCATTTGATATTGGAGACTGCTCTAGTTGACATGTATGGGAAGTGCGGTAGCCTGGGGTTGGCAGAATGTATGTTTGTTCACATAAAGGGAAGGAATTTGATTTCATGGAATGCAATGATTGATGGCTATGCACAGAGTGGTCGTGACAAAGAAGCTTTGGAACTCTTCCAGGACCTGTGCAGTGAACCTCTTGAGCCAGATGAGATCACATATGCAAATATACTTCCTGTCTATGCTGAAATCGCCTTGCCGAAGGAAGTAAAGCAAATCCACGGTAGCATCTTGAAGTTGGGGTTTAGTTCTTGTATTGTCATCTGCAATTCATTGATTTACGTGTATGCAAAATGTGGAGATATCAAGGCCTCAGAAAAGATTTTCAAGTGGATGTCATCTAAGGATGTTGTTTCATGGAACACAATTATTATGGCCTATGCTATTCATGGATTTTCAGAAATTTCCATCAAATTGTTCTCTGATATGATGGAAAAGGGCATTAAACCCAATGGGAGCACCTTTGTTTCACTGCTTTCATCTTACAGCATTTCAGGCATGGTGAATGAAGGCCAGAAGTTCTTTAATTTGATGAAAAAAGATCATGATATTGACCCTGGAATAGAGCATTATGGTTGTATGCTTGATCTTCTAGGTCGTACCGGTAATCTTGACCTAGCAAAGCATTTTATAGATGAGATGCCATTAGTCCCAACTGCAAGGATATGGGGATCTCTTCTGGCTGCAAGCCGATACCACAGGAACATAGAACTTGCTGCGCTTTCTGCAGAACGAATTATGTCCTTGGAACAAAATAACGTTGGTTGTTATGTCTTGCTTGCAAACATGTATGCTGAGGCAAGGAGATGGGAAGATGTGGAGCACATAAGACAATATATGAAGGACCAAGGATTGCGGAAGACCATATCATGTAGCATGATTGAACACAATGGTAAGACATACCAGTTCATCAATTACGATCATTCACATACCAAGGCTAATGTGATTTATGATGCATTGGATATTGTTTCTAGAAAGATAGGGGAAGACCTTTATGTTCATAGCATTACAAAGTTCAAGCCACCAGATATAAAAAGAAGGAGAGCAAACTCCACTACATGCCACAGTGTGAGATTAGCAATTTGTTTTGGTTTACTAACCACATCAGTTGGAAATCCAATTCTTGTTAGGAAAAACGTTAGAATATGTGAAGATTGCCATAATGCTGCAAAAAAGATTTCAACTATTACAAACAGGGAGATAGTGGTTGGTGACTCAAAGGTATACCACCACTTCAGGGACGGGCAGTGCTCATGTAACGATTATTGGTGAGTCTGATGAACAAAATTTTTGTAACCCGCTTAGCTTGATGCTTGATGTCAATGTATATATGTATATATGGAGGCACATATGTATACATGTATGTGCATTTATCATGCAAAGAAGTTGCAAAACAAGATCATTGTGCCCATTTGCAAAAACTGTTTTTAGTTAGACGGCTTGCTAGTGTTGGAATGTTCATAGTGTTCGATTTAACTGCTGGGATTAATGTCACTTTGGATCCCTAATATTTTACACAATTCTCACTCTGTGCTCAAAGTTGTGACTGGTGCCAGTGCTATGAGTTTGGAATTTCATGTTTTCGATTTCTTGATAAAAAGTCTGAGAAACAACAAAGGAGCAACAATGCTGCTCTACTGCTATCCAAGAATGGTATTTGTCAATTAAGGATACAGCATATGCTTAACATTTCAACATGGCATTGATTGGAACGTGTTGGTTTGCCACTTTGGGCAAAAGTTAACTCAATTCTTCTACTAGTAAAGGATTGCAGCCTGTAAGGATAGCAGAGTTTATAGATTGTCCCTAAGATTGAGGAACTCCTTTGGTGGTATTCAGCTGGTGTCCATTACTTTATGGGGTATTCGGCTGGTGTCCATTACTTTAAAGCTTTATAGTTACCTTCAACGTCAGTACCACATAGTTGAATACAACCCATGTGGAATTTTAAAAAGATTTCAATTGATACGTCTGTTAATTTGACAACTTTCATGAGATCTCATTTGTTTATGGAGGAGACGGATTTCAATCACTGACAACGGCGCAAAAGTGCGGAACTGGAATCCAAATGCAGCTGTTCTTAGTGTCGGTTTATAACTGCCGCATCAATTTGACCATGAAATTACTTTTCTATAAAGAAATATTCAATTTGTAATCTGGATAGGTCTTATATGCCATCCTATTTTCACTTTGGTTTTAGTTCTTCTAATTTTTCTCACTGGGTGACTGTCATATCTAACTATTTGATTGTCAGTCAAGCAAATGCTATATCTTCAAAATTAATAGTAATTGGTCAATATTTAATGGAAACTTAGACAGAAATAGTAGAGCGGAAAAATAAAATTTGGGATATCAATTAAACCCAAGGTGGAATTTGGATGACAACTTAGAGTTTTGTCTATATTTCAAATGGCAAAATGAGTCTTTTTTTTTTTTCTTTTTTATAACAGTCTTGAGGCGAATATCAATTTTCTTGTCTAAACTTGTTGTCTAGTTCTTACTCCTTACCGGCTTAGGGATCAAGACGAGGACGGTAACGAGGCTTCTTCCTTGCCCTGCCAGTTTGGGACAATGATTACCTTATCTCCGCGAAAATTTTAACATGGATCTTATTCGCGTGGATCAGATATTTTAAAAAGTTGCACAGTATATAATGTAAATCGTACGATATAATTTTTTAAAGCATATAATTCACATGAATTCAGTTCATGAAAAATTGTCTTTTATCTCTAATCAATCTCAACCTTGCCTAATAAAGGTTTGTTTTATTTTGTATATATTTAAGATATATTTATATATTTGTATGCAATATATATATATATATATATATATGTGTGTGTGTGTAAAATATATATGCATATACTAATATGCATGAGAGAGATTGAATGAACTTGATTGTATTTGTTAATAATTTTTATATTTGTTAATTTTTAAATAGAATTTATTGTTTATATATTTAAGGTGTATGTGATCATAATTGGAAATATAGTTAGTGGTTAAATACTTTTAAAATTTTCTAAACATAAATGATGACATTTGTTTTAGAAGAGGTGTAGGATTTTTGAAGATTATGTTGAATTATTAGAAAAGAATTTTATTTAAAATTTTGAATATAAAATATCAAAAATATCTAATTATAAAAAACCAACAATACTTGAATTTTAATTCAAAATTTTATGTTAAAAACAAGAATAGTAAGTATACTTTCCACTTCATATAATATAAATTTATAAATTACACCTTTCGCTCATACGTCTACATCTATTTTAATATTTTTTATAAGTTAGATAAGACTTGTCTTCTCTTCAAAGTCTTTAACTTTAAATTTTTAAATATATTACTAAAATAAAATATCTGATTTGCCCTTTTCAAATATGTGATTTAAAAGTTAAAATTTTGTAATAATGATTGCAAAAATGCATTAAAATTCAAATCCTAATTTTTAGTTTTAGTTTCAAAATTTCAATTTGTGGAAACCAATTATCTAATTATAGTTTGAGTTGTAACAATCATTTAATTAATTATTGAATTAGAAATCACTAATACTCTTTACTTATTTTGTTATTTAATAATAAAATTTTGAGGATAATCAAATGTAAGATTATATCGATCTCATGATGGACATTTCACCCAAATGTGTAGGTTAATTTACCCCATTAACTTTAAAAAAAAAAAAAAGTAGCCTAATTGATTTACCCCAACTAGTAGTGTAAACACAAATATTCTTTGAATTTCATATATTTTTTTCTTATTTATAAATTTATGCCTGATTGAATTTTTTTTTTCCTCCCCAATTTCTCGCTTGGGCTACGGAATCTTTTCTTCCTAATTTCCCACTTAGAGATAGGTCAAGCAAGGGACGATTTTGTTCCACTACTATTCCTATTAAATACTCATTCCGTCCCAACAAAATTGACTTATTTACTATTTTAAGTTGTCCTAAAAAATTTAATAATTTTCTTAAAAATAAAATTTTTATTAAATAATTTATAATAAAATAATCAATATACTCTACATATATTATTTTTATATATTTAAAATTGACATAAAATATTATAAAATTCACATATTTCTTACTTTTATTATATTATATTATACTCTATTATTATTATATTCTAATTTTTACTTTTGTATAAAATCTCATACCAAGTCAACCACTATTAATTTTAAAAGGATAGAAAAAATACTAATCTTTTTAAATTACGAATTAAATATTCAAATCTAATATATCATCGCCACAATTTTACATTTCGGGGAGGTTGAAAAGCAAATAATTTATGTGTATTATTTACGTGTCCTATAGCATCAAACAAACACTAAAAAGTATTGGGGAAAAGTGTCGATAATAATAATGAGCCTTGGTGGAATAATTAAATGCCCTACTTTCTTATCTATGCATTTCCAAAGCTATCTCCACATGGCTTTGTCATCTGCAGCGATGCAAAGGTAGGAATAACTGCAAATTGAATTCCACACTAAAAAGTATTGGGGATTTAGAAAGGCAAATTGAATATTAAAAAAAAAAAAAAAGAGGAATAAGTATAGGGATGGTTGATTAATAATTCTCCCATTACTCAATACTTAGAGTTGTGTGTTTGTATTATCAAACAAATTAAATCTAACTATGCATTAGTCTCCTGCAAATATATTAAACAAGTTGAATCTCAGAGTCCAAACAAGTTGCATTAGTCTCCTGCAAATAATTCTTCTAGGTCACTTGATTAAGTAATCCAGAAGCTACACAGCATTCCTTTTCCCGAGGGAGAATTTGTCTAAACATATAAAAAATTCTAACAGAAACTAATAGTCTATAGACTAAATGCATTACAATATAAGTTATACAATACAATTCACTAACATATTTTATAGTCCATATAAAAATTTCTCCAAAACATAAAGAAAGACAAGTAGTACAAGAATTGTGTCCTCTAAATATTGTCTCTATATGTAGTTCCCATTTACAAATAACCCATAAAAAAGACAAATAATATCAAATTAAAAGGGCAAAAAGGGAAAGAGGAATGTACAAGATCAAGATGAAAAATCTCAGAATTGTATCAACCAGTCAGAACAAAAACCAACTTAGTGTGTGTTTGTTGGAGTTGTATTTTTCAGTCAACTTTGTCTTCTTCTTCGTCTCCGTCGTTCACCTCAGAGTTTGTCTCGCTCTCCGAACACCAACCTTTCTTGATTGCCAAAAAGACATCATTGAAGCAACCAAACATTCCACAACATCTCTCCTTCAACTTTTCCACCAGGTTCCGGTTGTCAGATTGTTGTGCCGCACCCACCGGTTGAAGATAAGCCCAAGCTGCATGCTGCACAAGGGGGTCCTTGATAGGAATCTCTCGCCAGCTATCCTTCCGGGCGCTGGTTGTTGTCGGCGACACGACCAACGGTGGCGAGGTCGGCAACAAGTCTTTGAGACTTGTGTAGGCAGCAGCTTGTAAGCTAACCATCTCTATATCGGACAATTTAGCGGTAGTGTCTTGGATATTATGATAGTGGTTATGATATATGCCGTTTGCAGCCACCGCTGCAACGATTAGGAAATTTTTGGTATGCGAAGGATTTAATGGAAAACTTAAATTGTTGTGGGGTTTCATAGATGTTGTTTCCATATTGGTGAGAGGTTAGAATAGGATCAAACGAGGCTCTATCTTTTTTCCAAAATTATGTAGCAATTGCTGAGCTTTTGAATGCTAACGCAAATGAGAATTTCATCTACACAGCTATGGCTATGGCTGTCTTGGCCTTTGTTCTACTATGTTTTGAGTCTTTTGAGAGAGGCTGAGGAGAAGAAAGGGAGGTGAGCTGAAGAGGGACGGGACAGAGTGAAAGGGAGATGATTTATGGTGGTTTGGGTTAGTTAGACTGTAGTATGTATGTGTGGACTGTGGAGTGAGGAGTGAGGAAGGGGGTCCACGCGCTGGCCAACAGTGGTGGTAGCTAGAAGACACGTATGGTAATGTAATGAAAATATGGTCCAAGCGCGTGAGAGAGTAAGCCACTGTTTGTCTCTTGTGTATTAACAGTTTATTTAAAGTTAAAAAGTGAAAATAATTTGTGCTGTCAGCTGTGTCAACCGTTGGATCACCTGGTATTACATCTTCAAACTTTCTTTGCTAAAATTGGACAGATGGGCCCAAACACAGCGTCAGGAAAGAATTCAGAACCTTCCTTTTCATCAACTAAGGAGTATAGGATTTTCCACAGCGGGGGAGATTCATGTAGTCGCGCTCATAAAAGGACTATTGCATGGTTGCTTATCCTGCAACTGGGGAGATTCATGTAGTCACTCTCCTAACAGGACTATTATGTTGGTAAATAGAATTTTTCACAATTAGGTAGAAGTGGAACATAAATACATCGAGATGAAAAATATTTGGATGGACTCGATTAATCGTGAATCATCGCTTAAGTGTTATATTATGTTTATTAAAAATTATATATTTTTAAAAAAATATAATATTTTAAAACGCTAATACACGATGGACTAGATCTATCTAAATATTTTTTTATCTGAGATTAGTTCAAATCGATTCACTTAAATTTGATTCTCAATAAAAGTTAAAGTTTGAGCTCCTTTTGTACATAATTTACAATTGACTCAATTCAACTCATTTATTACAAGGGGAAAAATGAACTTATTAATCTTATCATAATAATTCAAAATAACACTAAGAGAATCAACCATATCTCTTTGGAGAAAAAAAAAATCAATAAAGAAATAAAAAATGTATAATAACTTAACCAGCTTGTAAATAATTTAATAGAATAGATTATTAAACATCCAACAAAATATATATATATATATATATATATATATATATATATAATAAAAGAGAGTAAAAACGAAGAATGGAGAGAGGAGACATGAAGAAGTTGTATTTAATAAGTAAAAAAATATATTAGTTTTTTAAAGGACTTGTTTTTTGCTTTAATTTGGGGAGAAAAGAAAAAAAAAGTGAAAAAGTAAATAGATAGACGATAAGTATTAATTGATATAACAAAGTGATTATGAAAAAATGAAAAAGTAAATAACTATTGACTGTATAATAAGTAATTCTTAAACATACTCTATAATACATTAGAAAAATCTTCATACGAGCACTCTAAATTAAGTATATTAAGTAACTTTTATATGGACACTAATTAAGGATATGTGTGGGTACATCTCTAAGCTTGGTTCATATTTAAATCAAGTAAAAAATCTCAATTTGTTATAAAATTTGGATAGTATTAGAATAAAATTTACACACTACACACTAAAAAAACTCTAACTATTCTTTACACAAGAATTTCTTCAAACTTCTCTCTTTCTCTTCTCACAATTTTTTCACAAAAATGATGATGTATTTCAAGCTTAGAGAATAGCTCTATTTATAGAACTCTTAATTAGTGAAATACATCATCTTCCACTAATCTTAGTTTATGGTGTCTCCACTAAACGGTGGACATCCATAAAAATTCATAATTAGTGGAGCTTCCACTAATTCCCTAATAATTTACATAAATCTATAATTAGTGGAGCTTTCACTAATTCAACATATTTACAACACTCCCTCTTAAATGTCCATCTATTACATAAAGAATATGTCTCGTTAAAACCTTACTAGGTAAAAACCTAGTGGGAAAAAAAATCTAGTGAAGAAAAAAGAGTACACTATTCTATATGTCTGTTTATTACTCCCCCTGATGAGATGATTCCTTTAAATCTTTGAACCGACGCATACCAATTTTATATCTCAATTTCTCAAATATTGCAGTCGGTAAAGTCTTCGTAAAAATATTTGCGAGGTTGTCACATGACTGAATTTGTAACACATCAATTTCACCTTTCTTATGGAGTTCATAAGTAAAGAAGAATTTTGGTGAAATATGCTTTGTCCAATCTCCTTTAATATATCCTCCTCGTAATTAAGCTATACAAGCTGCATTGTCTTCATAAAGAGGAGTTGGAATATCTCTGATAGATGATAATCCACAACTTTTTCGGATATAATGAATCATTGATCTTAACCATACACATTCTCGACTTGCTTCATGAATGTCTATAATTTCAGCATGATTTGAAGAAGTAACTGCTATAGATTGTTTTGTAGAACGCCATGATATAGCAGTATTTCCACATGTAAAGAGATAGCCCGTTTGAGAACGTGTTTTATGTGGATCAGATAAATAACCAGCATATGCATAACCTATCAATGTTGGGCTGGTTTTATTTGAATAAAATAATTCGAGATCTATTGTACCTTGGAGATATCAAATGACTTGTTTAATTCAATTCCAATGTCGTCGTGTTGGTGAAGAACTAAATATTGCTAATAAATTGACAGCAGAGTCAATATCAGGTCGTGTATTATTAGCAAGATACATCAATGCACTAATTGTACTGAGATATGGTATTTCAGGACCAATGAGTTATTCATCATCTTCTTGAGGTCAGAAAGGATCTTTATTCACATCTAATGACCGGACAATCATTGGAATACTCAATGGATGTGCTTTGTCCATGTAAAATCTTTTTAGAACTTTTGCTGTATATGTTGATTGATGAATAAATGTTCCACTTTTCAAATGTTCAATTTGTAAACCAATGCAAAATTTGGTTTTACTAAAATCCTTGATTTCGAATTCTCTTTTTAAATAATCTATTGTTTCTTGAAGCTCTTCAGGAGTTCCAATAAGATTAATATCATCAACATATATAACTAATATCACAAATTTAGAATCAGATTTCTTAATAAAAACACATGGACATACCTAGTCATTTTTAAATCCCGCTTTCAATAAATATTCACTAAGACGATTGAACCACATGCACCCTTATTGCTTCAAGCCATATAATGATTTCTGCAACTTGATGGAGTAATTTTCACGAGAATAATGTTTATATGCTTCAGGCATATGAAATCCTTCAGGGATTTTCATGTAAACATCATTTTCTAAATTTTCATACAAGTAAGTAGTGATAACATCTAATAGGCGAATATCTATCTTTTCATATAATGCCAAACTGATAAGATATCGGAGTGTAATAGTATCAACAATAGGAGAATAAGTTTCATCATAATCAATACCTGGTCTTTGTGAAAAACCTTGGGCTACTAACCTTACTTTATATCGTACGATTTCATTATTTTTATTGCGCTTTCGCACAAATATCTATTTGTAGCCAATAGATTTTACACCTTCTGGTGTTTGGACTGCAGGTCCAAATATTTCACGTTTTGTCAGTGCATTTAACTCCGATTGAATCGCATCTTTCCATTGTAGCCAATCTTTTCTATGCCGACATTCATCAACTGATATTGGTTCAGGATCATCACTATCTTATATAACATCAAGAGATATATTGTATGCAAACATATTATCAATAATTGTTTCTATCCGATTCTAATTTCTACCGAAAGTAGTATAATTGATAGAAATTTCAGTGTTACTTTCATTAATTTCTGGCTCTTTGTCATCAGTTTTCTCTTGGTCTTTATCATTATTTTCTTCAATATGATCTTCTGGATCATTTAATCATCTTTTCTTTTGAGAATTTTTATCTTTAGAACCAAGAGGTCGATTACGCTTCTAGCGTGCTTTTGACTCAGCAGTTATATGTATAATCTTTTGTTCTGCTGGAACTTCAATTCGAATAGGAGTATTTATAGCTGGAATATGTTATTTTGTAACTCTTCTAGAGTCAACAAAAGCGTCTGGCATTTGATTTGCAATACTTTGCAAATGAATTATCTTTTGAACTTCAAGTTCACATGCGCTTGTACACGGATCAAGATAATTTAATGATGTTGTCCAAGCAAGATCTTTCTTATGTTGTTTATGTTCTCCCCCTAATTTAGGGAATAATGATTCATCAAAATGACAATCAGCAAATCTTGCTGTGAATACATCTCCTGTTAGGGGTTCAACATACCTGATAATAGAGGGAGAATCATATCCAACGTGTATCCCATTTCTTCTTTGATGACCCATCTTTGTACATTGGTTTGGTGCAATTGGAACATATACAACACACCCAAAAATTCTTAAATGAGAAATATTTAGTTCTGAACCAAAAGTCAATTGCAAATGAGAGAATTTATGATAACTAGTTGTCCTTATACGTACAAGTGCTGCAGCATGTAAAATAGCATATCCCCAGGCAGATGTTGGGAGATTTATTTTCATTAATAATGGTCTAATAATTAATTATAATTTTTTAATAAAAGATTCAGCAAGACCGTTTTGTGTATGAACATGAGCTACAAGATGTTCAACATTAATCCCAATTGACATGCAATATGCATCAAAAGCATGTGATGAAAATTCACCAGCATTATCCAAACGGATATTTTTAATGTGATAGTCAGAAAATTGTGCTCGTAATTTAATTTTTTGAGCAAGTAATCTCGCAAACGCTAAGTTGCGAGTAGACAATAAACACACATATGACCATCGGAATGATGTATCAATTAAGACCATAAAATATTTGAACGGTCCACATGGTAGATCAATAGGTCCACAAATGTCTCCGTGAATCCGTTCAAGAAATGTAGGACTTTTAGCTCCTACTTTTATTAGTGATGGTCTAACAATTAATTTTCTTAGGGAACATGCAGCACATGAGAATTTTTTAGATGTCAATATCTTTTTATTTTTCAATAGATGACCATGTGTATTCTTAATTATTCTTCTTATCATGGTAGATCTCGGATGACCTAACCGGTCATGCCAAATGCTAAAAGTAGTAGGATCAGTAAACTTCTAATTTACGAGATGATGAATTTCAATTGTACGTATTTTTGTAAAATATAGGCCAATAGAAAAAGACGGTAGTTTTTCTAATATAGAGTTTTTACCCAAATTAATTTGAGTAATATAAAGATGTTCAATACCATTTTCCTCATTTGTTTCAACATGATACCTATTTTTGCGGATATCTTTAAAATTCAATAAATTTCTTCTGAATTTTGAGAAAAATAATGCCTTAGCAATAGTAATTATTGTTCCTTCAGACAACAATATACTAGCTCTTCCAAAGCCTTCAATCACATTTGTACTATCGTTTATTGTATAAATATTTATTTATCCACTTTTGAGATAAAAAAAATATTTCTCATTTTTGAGTATGGTGTGTGTAGTTCTACTATCAATAATACATACATCATCATTAACAACAGCCATCTGAACAAAAAATATATATATGCAAACGTAAATATTATTAGAATATAATGAAAAGTCAAACATATCAGGGTGAGGTATTAATTTTTCTGGACACTGCTATCATCAATTAAATAGTCTATCATACCGTTTGGGTGTTCAAAAAAATCCGGTACATCCATATGAGTAATATTGATATTAAGATCTTCAGGATCAATATTATCATCCTCAGCATCATTCACTGGATATTGAGAAAATTTTGCTTCAATATTTTTATTGTTCTTTTTCAGTGAAACTTGATATAACTCCACTAAATGTTTGGCCGTACGGCAGTTACGTGACCAATGACCTTTCATGCCATATCTATAACATGTATCCTCATAATTTTCTTCAATTTCTTTTTCTTTTCCCTTATGATCTTTTCTGTTCCGCTTCAAGTGGCCAGTATTTCTCACAACTTGATTATGACTGTGATAAGGGAAGTATTGACCATGTCCACGACCATAACTATGACCACGGCCACGACCACGGCTACGGCCACGATTATAACGATGGCTTCTGCTGGAGCCAACATCATTCACTTCTGGGAGTGCTGTTGAGCCAGTTGGTCTGACTTCATGATTTCTCAATAATAATTCATTGTTTTTCTCTACAATGAGGAGGGCAGTAATTAAATCTGTAAATTTTGTATACCATTTTTCGCGATATTATTGCTGCAGGACAATATTCAAGGCATGAAAGGTGGAGAATTTTTTCTCTAGCATATCTTCATCAGTAACTTTTTCTCAACATAATTTTAACTGAGAAGTAATTTTATACATCGTGGAGCTATATTCATTCACAGTTTTAAAATCTTGCAACCTCATGTGCAACTATTCATACCGTGCAGTGGGTAGAATGACCATCTTCAGGTGGTCAAATCTTTTTTTTAAATTTACTCACAGGACATATGGATCTTTTTCGATAAGATATTCTATTTTCAAATTTTCCTCAATATGACGACGGATAAAAATCAAAACTTTGGCTTTTTGTTGTGCAAATGCACTATTATTTTCTTGAATAGTTTCACTAAGGCCTTCAATATTTAGATGCATTTCTGTATCGAGAACTCATGACATATAATTTTTTCCAACAATATCAAGGGTTACAAATTCGAATTTAGTCAGGTTAGCCATATGAATCGATAAATGCGTACCTGTCTTCTAGCTTGTGTAATGGTAGAGACTCGTGCTTTAGTCTTCTATCTTTTGTAACGGCAGAGACTCGTGCTGATAACGTGTTATAAAATTTAGGTAGTGTTAGAATAAAATCTACACACTACACACTAAGAAAACTCTAACTATTCTTTACACAAGAATTTCTTCAAACTTCTCTATTTCTTTTCTCACAATTCTTTCACAAAAATGATGGTGTGTTTCAAGTTTAGAGAATAGCTCTATTTATAGAGCTCTTAATTAGTGAAATACATCATCTTCCACTAATCTTAATTAGTGGTGTCTCCACTAAATGGTGGACATCCATAAAAATCCATAATTAGTGGAGCTTCCACTAATTCCCTAATAATTCATATAAATTCATAATTAGTAGAGTTTCCACTATTTCAACATATTTACAACACAATTCATTAATTGTTTATTTAATTTTTAAGTTGAAGCTGTTAAACCAAATATAAAATTAAATTGTGAACTATTCATAAGCTAATTCTACTTATTTTCACTCCTACAATTAAGGGAGATTCAGATAGCTATAGGTATGGTATAATTGATGTGGGGGAAAAGGTAGAGGAAAAGGAAAATGGATGTAAATTTAGACGTTAATGAGTGATTTATTTTATTTAATTTAGAAGAAAATGTGGAGAAAAAGTAAATTTGATGAGAGAACTCTCCTCCAGTTTAGGGGCGAACTCTTCCAGTTAGTATGGATTGAGATATAAATAAAGATAAGTTTTGTTATTCATTTCCTTTCTATCTAATCAAATAAAATAAAAATAAATTATATATTCTCTCTAATAAAAGTAAAGATTTTTCTTTCCCTCTTCCTTCGTAAACCAAAGATAAGATTAGAAAAGAGCATCACATTATGCTAGTTGCTTATTTCTCTCCTTTTTTTTTTGGGAAAAAAATTATAAAGCAAATATTTTATAGACCAAAAGTGTCCCTTATATTAGATAACCACTAAGGTTTACTAAAATTGGTTTATTTCATTTTTATACGAAAGAGACTCCCCGGCAAGTAATTTAACAAATTAAATAGATACTTTAGTCCAAAATGCAAATTTATCACTTTGTTCGGTTGGAAGGTGTTGAGGTAGGGAATGAGAATATACTGAAATGATATATATTATTTATATTTTAGTTGAAGTACATGAGAATAACAATAAGGTAATCTAATACTCAAAACTATCGGATGATGATTATCCATAGCAATGGTATTTTATTTTTCAGTTCATATTCTTTTCCCTCTTTCCTTTTTCTCCTTCGCTACAAATTAAACAATCATTTAAGCAATAATTTTGGTCATCTTGATGAATCAAACAGAGGTAAGTTAATTGAGTAAATTTATTATTACCGTGAGTTCTATTATTTTTGTTTCCATTACGTTTCAGAGTTAGAATCAAATCCTTCTTTAATTGCATTGTGCATACATTTCTTCCTTTAGGCTATGAGCTTTCTTTCCAAACCATGGTTATTTGGTTCTCTCTCTCTAGAAAAATATTCTTATCTTACAGTTTATATTATTAGTTCTTCAGTTCTCACAATAAATAAAATGGGAGAAGAGAAGGAAGGGAATCCAAAAATTACATTTGAGTTTTAGCCCAAAATGCTAAATTATGGACAGCTTTGTTACAAGTATGAGGACTATATAAAAGTATCATTTTTTTATGCATAAAAGATCTTTGCTAATCCAAGTACAAAATTTGGTTCTCTAATAATATTGGTTTATGCTACGACCATTTAAATGTATAATTTTAAATCTCATATAAATAGACTATTTCATTTATTTTATATTGTCAAAAGGTGCATCTATTAAAAAAAAAAGACGGCAAATAAAAAGAACATGGTATTTATTCTTGAGTATAGGGTTGTAAAGAAAAGTAGTTAAACAAGCTTTCAAAATGAAATTAAGGAATGAAATATACTCTTAAGATGATTTTTTGATATCCTCTTCCTTCTGTTCATTTTCTAACTTTTATAGGCAAAATTCCTTAGTTTCCAAGCTTCCAGGTAAAGCTTCCATGATCAAAATTGGAGAAAATGGTGATTGTGGTTGTTCTCTTCTACTCCATGATCGCTAATGGCGACGTGGGAGTTTACATGGAGAGAAATTCGTGCATTATCCTTTTAATAACTAACTTCCTTGAAGATAAAAAGTGCTCAGAAGTCAAACTCATAATCATAGCTAGCTGCCTTAAAGGTAGAAAGTATCCTAACTGAGGTCAAACTTCTAGTCGGCTGCTTCTCCGTCTTGCTCGAGATTTTGTTAGAGACTGCCTGACCTGTCTTACTTGCTTTGGCCCAGTCGCACCTATTTGACCCATCCAGATGAGTTTTCCTGACTAGCCCATCTAGTAATGCTCCTAGCTAACTTGTCCAGATGATGCTCTTGACTTATTTGTCCAGTCAAAAGTTGACTTGCCTGGCCAGCTGCATATCAACACTTGCCCCTTTATTTGTGTTGTTGTCATGTCAAAGAGAATGAAACAAATAACTTCTCGGCTTCCGCAAAAAATGGCAGCTAGGCTCTTTGAAACCTCATTCATCATCATGATCCCTCTATTTATTGAATTTGAAAAACACTTTAGCTATAAACCTAGCTAGCTTGTAGTCGTGGTCCCTGGACAATTTTCTTCTTTTTATTTTATTATTTTGTATGGCTATAAAAATGGCTGGCTTGTAGCTGGGACAATTCTCTCAACTTTTCCTTAATTATGAATCCCTTCCTACATAGAAGTGTAGTAGGGTTTTAAGAATTTACTATTTATACTTTTCTCTAATTCTGCCTTTCTAGTTTTATTAACTTGTAAGCTCTTTCTAGTATGACTTGACTGACCAAGCAGGGCCCTTCCTATATAAGTGACCACTTGTCGAACCTGGGGTCCTTTGGGTTAACTAGCAGGATGGTTTTTCAAACCAAATCACCCTCTTTGAACATCTTCTTTCGGACCTTTTGGTTGTAAGATCTAGCAATCTTTTCCTTATCGGCCTTTAAATGCTCTAAGCCAATATCCGAACATCATCTAGGCCATCAAGCTCCGTAGTCATAGCTTATTGGTAATCATCGCTCCAAATCATGTTGCTTGGCCACTTTGGCTAACTGGACAGAAATTTCAAATGGCAAAATAGCATCCTGGCCATAGGTTAGCTTGAAAAGCATAAAGTTTGTTGTCGTTTTTTTTGAATTTCTATAAACCCAGAGAATTTGATTTAACGTCTCGTGCTACCTCTTAGGATGGTCTTCAACATTCTTCTTGATAATTTCAATCAAAATTCAATTAGTAGCCTCTGTATAGCTATTAGCTTGGGCGTAATATGGTGTAGAGTGAATAATCTTAATGTCAAACTGCTAAGCAAAAGAAATCACCTTGTCACTAGTAAACATAGTACCTTGATCAGTAGTAATAGACTATAGAATACTAAACCAGCAAATAATTTGGTATTAAATGAATTTGATGATAGTATCTTGACCAACTTTGATCATCTGTTGGGTTTTAACCAATTTAGTGAAATAATCAGTGACAATCAAGATAAAAAGATGGTGAATAAATCTTATCAATGATGTCCATTGCCCAATCGTGAAAAGACCATGGCTTAATAACTGAATGGAGTTATGTAATCGGAACTCTTTATACAGTTCCATGTTTCTAGCTGGCTGTATATCCTTCAACATACTTGAAGTAATTTGATGTGATGTTTGGTCAGTAAAACCCATACCTATGTATTGTCCACCTAAGCTTGGGTCTAGTCTGATGAGCTCCATATAATCCTTCATATACTTCTGTTATTGCACGCATAGATTCCTCCTTGCTTAGACACTTAAATAACAAACCATCATAACTCTTTTTGTATAAGTCACTATCCACTAATAAATAATTTGTTAACATATTCTTAACCTGTCGACTGACCTTAGCAGACGGATCTTTCAAGTAAGCGATTAAACCTGTCCGCCAATCTTCAGAAACCTAGCCGGTCAATGCTGCACACACAGTCTCTTCTAGACCTGACAAATAATTTCTTCTAGAGGCATATTGCGCCAATTTGTTGACCTCGTTATTGTATTCCCTTCGTACATGCATGATCAGTACGTCTGAGAATTGACCGATCAAATTAAGGGCCTTTTGCTATAAAGGAATTGGCTTCAAATCCAAACATTTGTACTCTCCGGTCAATTACCTGATCACCAATTGCGAGTTGCCAATAATTTGTACTGCCTGGACACCCCTTGCAATAAGCACTTCTAAGCCAATGATAAGAGCTTCATATTTTGCTTGGTTGTTAGTGCTAGCAGTGTCTAGTTTGAACAAGAATCTTCCTTTGTGGTTGGCTAGGGAAGTAACTGTTAGGCCAACTCCTACCCTTTGGCTAGTCTTTCATCCATTAAATGTCAAGATCTGTGGCTGGTTATTAACAAACTATTGTGCCATTGTAACCGAATCCTCCATATGCAAATATGGTCGTTTAGCCAGAAAATATGCTATTACTTGACTTTTAATTGCTCGAAGCGAGACATATTTGAGAGCAAATACATTAAGTTTGTCGTTCTATTTCATTAACCTACCTTATAATACAGACTGATTGAGGAAATACCTGACTATGTCTATTTTACGCATTACATACACCTCCCGTGGTAGTAAATAATACTCTAATTTTGTGCAAGCATGATATAAAGAAAAACATAGCTTTTCGACTAGGAAATACCTGGCTTTTGTATCATTGAGTAGCTGATCAAGATAGTATATAGCTCGCTCAATTCCATATTCGACATCTTATGCCAACAAGCATCCAATTGATTATTCGGCTACTAAAATGTATAGATTGGGTGGTCGGTTAGGTTGAGGGGGGACTAGTACTGGTAGACTAGTTAAGGACTACTTGATTTGGTCAAATAAGTCTTGTTGCTCATTCCTCTAAACAAATTAATCTACCAACTTTAATCTTAGTAAGGATGAAAAAGCTCTCATCTTTCTAGTCGAGTTAGCTACAAAATGTCTCAGAAAATTAATCTTTCCAATCAAGCTCTGCAACTCCTTTTTATTCCTGGGAGGCCTAGCTGCCATGATTGCTTTTGCCTTATTAGAATCAACTTCAATCCTCTTATGATAGACTAAAAAGTAACCGGTCGAGACTCCAAAAGCGCCCTTAGTTGGATTCATTTTCAAGCTTTACATTCGCATCCTGAAGAAAGCTTATTCTAAGTTTGCCAAATATTGAGCGAGATCAACTGATTTGACCACCAAATTGTCAATGTAAACCTCCATGTAGCCTCCTATCCAGTCATGAATATGAAATTCATTGTCCGTTAGAAAGTTTCCATAACATTCTTGAGGTCGAATAGTATAACAACCCATTAAATAACCCAATCAAACCCAAGCATCGAAAAGCTGTTTTATGAACATTATCTTCAGCTATAAAAATCTAATTGTAACCCGAATACCCATCCATCAAATTAGGAAATTGATAGCCAGTCGCTGCATCTATCAGCATATCAACTATTGGCGTGACATATTCGTCTTTGGATGTTGCCAAATTTAAATCACGAAAATCAATACAAACTCATAGCTGGCCATTATTCTTAATGACCAGTACTACGTTAGAAATCCATTCAGCGTACCAGGCTATCCGGATAAAACCACACCTTAGCAACCGTTCTATCTCTACCTTAATCTTAGGTATGATCTCAAGATTGAAGTGTCTGACCACTTACTTGTGTGGCCTGTAACCTTATTTGATAGGCAGCCGATGTTCAATGATCCTTCTATCTAAAATAGGTATTTCGTGGTAATTCCAGGCAAAACAATCCCTGTAACTTCTAACAACAGTGGCTACTCATTTAATAATGTACTTATTTTGGTTATGCAGTAATCGTCCGGTCCACTCAGGTTTACTTTAACGAGAGGGTTCTGAAGAACAAAGTTGTGCTCTTTCCTGGGTAATTCCTCTCCCACACTATCTCCTAGCCATATCTGTACTAATAATGAGTGGTCACTCTCCTGCTTCCCGTCTGTGTAGATAGTTATACTTTCAAAGATATATTGAACTGTAATCTGGCAGGTCATACTTTGCAACTGAAAACCTGTCTCAGTCAGGTTGTAGGCTATGAACTCTTGACCAAGCTGAACAGTATCTATCTTAATTAGCTAAAAAATTAGGGGTAATACACGACCTCCACCATCTTGATAACTACCTGAAAAGGATTCTGATTGGCCTTTACCATCTCAACCTGCCCATCATTTCAAAGCAACAATAGCTTATGCAAGGTGGAAAGAACATATTTGTTAGCATGTATCTAGTCCCGACCTAATAAGATTGAATATGAAGGTTTCCCTTCAATGACAAAGAAAACTGTTGAGATGGTTGTTGAATCCACTGTGATATCCAAAATCAAAACTCCCATTGTTAGAGTAACATTGCCGGTGAAGTTGTCATCTACATATTTATTGCCACCAAATTAGCTACTGACTTTTCCAACTTCTTAAGTGTTAAAATAGGCATGATATTGAGAAAAGCTCCCCCGACAACAAATACTCTGGAAATGGGTATTCTATTAACATGAGCTTTGACATACAGAGGTTTCAAATGATTAGCTATTTCCTCTATTGGTTTGGTAAAAAAACATGTCAGACTTATTTGTGTTGTTTGATTGATCAGTTGGATCGGCCCACTTAGCTACCGCATGGTCAATAACGAATACATCTCCTGTCAATGCCTTTCTACCCTTATTCCCACAAAACTTCAAGAGTAGAATATCAACTGTATTCACGAAACCTTTAGATTCCATTTCCCCCAATCCAACTGGTTAATTATTTTTCATAGCTTTCTGTTTATATCTTTGATACGATTTCTTCCTTTGTAATCTTCTTTTCTGGGTGCTAGTAAGTATGGTGGGTGCTAAACTTATGTTATTTTCATCCTGCATATTCACACTTGAAATGTACAATGTCAAAACTTCCTCATATACCTTAAAAGCCACTCTCCCAGTCGCCTTTGGTCCATTTTCTTGTGGGAATTTTAGCTGATCAAACACAGACTGTCTGTTAAGACCTAACTGGTCTGCCCTCTCATTTTTCTGGAGGTTAGTCCACAGATCTATCTTTTGCCGGGGGTGATTGATTGATCACCTAGCATATGGCTCAAGACGTAAATCTGGTTGGATTGAGTGCTTTTTTTTAGGGAGGGGGGTCCACGCCTTTTTTAGGTGAGACGGCCAACTCTTGCAATATTCACTATATTTTGATCAGTCATCTATCTGGCCATGTCCCCCTTAGTTAAATTATCTCACTTTCTTTCAACCGTGCTTAACTCTCACAAGGCTGTTACAATTTATCCTCCTCTACCTATTTTGAATAGTCTTCTAATGAAAAGGTCTCCATGAATGACCTTGGGCTAACTGGACCTCCATTAGAGGTTTTTTTAATAAGTTGGGAGTTAACTGCTTCTTTTGTTTCTAACATGAACTTATCTGGCCAACCTAACTTACTTCGACTATATTATGATCAATAGCTGGAAAGGGATTTGTGTCTATCAGCATTTCAATAGTATTACCATCCATCAATTTGAAATGCCCCTCATGGATAGCTTTCTAAATGACATTTCTATAAATCATACAATTATTAGTAGAATGAGTAAAAGAATTGTGTCACTTACAATGCCACTTCCCCTTTAATTCTTCAACAATCGGGATTCTTTAGCCATTTGTAAGTTTGATCTACCTGTCTTTAAGAAGGTAATCAAATATTTGATTGGACTTGGTTATATCAAATGCATATGTTTCCTGATCGTTTGACTTGACATATTCTTTGCCCCTAACCAGTTTCAGGGCCGGATAGCTGTAAGCCTTCCCGGTTACAATTTTAACTGCTATAATCTCTTCTTTAGTAGCTAGCTTGCTGATGTCATTGATTACTGAAATCAAGGTTGGCCTCTTCTGGAATTTTGCCCCTCGTCTCGCCTCCTTATCTTTGATGATATGCTCCACTCTAGTTGCATGCGATGCCAGTCGTGACAATCAAAAAATCGTGCAGGATTATGGCCTTCCTTGATTGAGGATGCATCTGATCAATGACAATCTATGTATATTCTGATTCTGGTAAGAATGTTTGACACTTTCCTTTTTAACTACCTAAACCTTTCTAGAAAATCAATCACAGTCTTATCGGTTGTTTGTTTAATAGCTAAAAGATCATCCATTGAGATGTCTAGTTGAGGATAGTAGAATCTTTTATGAAAAATCCTTTCTATTTCGGGTCAACTTTGAATAGAATTAGGCAATAGATTGGAATACCAGGTAAAAGCATAGCCGGTTAATGATAATGAAAAAGGATGTAATTTATGTCATTCACTCTTGCCTATCTTACCACATTGGACAGCGAATCTGCTGATAGGCTCCATGGTGGTTTTGCTATCATCTCCCGAAAAAGTGATGCAGTCTGGAACCTTAATGCCTTTGGGGAAAGTAAAGTCAGTATTGAATCTATCCATTAGAGATAAGGCTTCTGGTATGCAGCTTTCTCCATACCAATGATTGTCAAACCGAATTGTTTTCTCAAAATATCGGCTATTGCACTCGAATTCACTTGTTATTAAACACTGGGATTCTGTAACTACATTAAGCTCTTTGATTGGTAGGTCTGTGAAGTTGGAACAACCTGTGGTAATTGTTCAGCCGATATTCTTTACTGAGTTGTTATTAGAACTATGGCTGGTCGTGCATAGCTTCCTATTATAGGATTCCCTACTTGCTATGTTATAATGTATGCTAATTGACTGTCTGGGACAATACCATAAGTCGGTCGGCTGCCTTAGTGGTATGAAGGATCCTACTGCTACATTGCCCCCTGACCCAGTTATCGGGTGCTGACTATTGGATATATTAGTTTATGCCCATCAATATACATTAGTTGTTGCTCTCCAAAGTAAACCGGTTGCTAGACCTCCATTCTATAACTTATGGATGACTAGACATCTGTGTAGGGACAAGCCATAAAAAATGTCATTGCACCAATCACTGGGTTTGGGTTCCCTACTTGAGGTATCTGTTCTGTTGTCATGGGTTGACTTGGTCGAACTATTGTCACCCTTCCATGTTACAATTGTGTTGGGGACACTGTATCTGTTCTGTTATCATGGGTTGACTTGGTCGAACTATTGTCACGCCTCCATATTACAATTGTGTTGGGGACACTGTATCTGTTCTGTTGTCATGGGTTGACTTGATCGAACTATTGTCACCCTTCCATATTGCAATTGTGTTGAGGACACTGACTGTCTAGGAACCCAAAACTAGCGATTGGTGCAATGACATTTCTCATGGCCTGTCATGGGTTGATTTGGTCAAACTAATGTCACCCTTCCATAGTGCAATTGTGTTGGGGACACTAACTGTCTAGGAATTTGACTTACTCCTTGTTCCTGCAGGGCAGCTGAATGGACTAAATTGGCTAATGGCTAGTGTCCTTCAATTACAGTGAGCAATTCATTTTGCAACATAGGTTTAAAGACGATCGTCATCTGCTACACTAGGTTTTGAAGTAACTCGCTCGTACTTTCATCGAATTGCTATCGAATGGTCAAAAGAGATGTAGAGTCCTAAACCCCCGCTGACATTTAAGGTACACTTTTCGGTCGATTGGAATTTACATCTAAATGACCTTCCATCTGGCTGATTATGTGACTAGATTGTAATTGCATTCAATGAAACCTACACTTAGTGGTCCCGCTAGGTGTGCCAAAAAAGAAGTGTTAACTCTGAATTTCACCGTATGGTTGTCAAGTCAGTGACTGGTCGAACTGGTTTAAATGTAACTAGATTGGCCGAAAGTAGCACTTGGCCAATCGAGTAATTCACACTCCTTGCTTTTTCACTAGCAATTGTGTTTGCGAAAATTACGGAGGAAGTTGAAGATCAAACGAAAATGGTTCCTTGGAGCACTCCAAAGAAACTTCTAAGAAAGCTTAAGCTGTGAAGTGAATGCAATAATCTGGTGGAATTGAAAGGAATGAACTAGAGACCGAGAGTAAGACCTCGAGAGCACAAACACTCAGTAATTTGAAAGAAAGACTTGATTGGAATTGATTGAAAGCTGTAAAAATACATGAATTTAAAGGAAAGCTATAAAGAAAAGGAGTAAAATAAGCTTTCAAAATGAAATTAAGGAATGAAATGTGCTATTGAAATATTTTCTTGATGTCATCTTCCTTCTGTTCGTCTTCTGGCTTTTATAAGAAGAATTCCTTAGTTCTCAAGCTTCCAGGTCGTGCTTCCATTATCAAAACTAGAGAAAATGGCGATTGTCGTTGTTCTCCTCTACTCCATAATCGCTAGTGGCCCCATGAGAGTTTACTTGGAGAAAACTTTGTGCATTATCCCCTCAATAACGGACTTCCTTGAAGATAGGAGGTGCTTTGAAGTCAAACTCCTAATCACGACTAACTTTGTTAAAGGTAGGAAGTGTCCTGACTGTAGGTTGCTCCTCTGTCTTGCCCTATATTCTGTTAGAGACTGCCTGGCCTGGCTTACTTGCTTTGGCCCAGTCTCACCTGTTTGACCTATCAAGATGAGGTTTCCTAACTGGCCCATCCAGTCATGCTGCTAGCTGACTCGTCCAGATGATGCTTTTGACTTGTTGGTCCAGTTGAAAGTTGACTTGCCCGACTAGCTGAAATTCTCAAGTATGTATATGTATATGTATATGTATATGTATATGTATATGTATATGTATGTATGTGTGTGTGTGTATATATATATATATATATATATATATATATATAGTTTTTAAGTTGAATATTTGAGTATTTGAACTCGGTCCAATTAAAAAATAAATAAAGTTTATTGGAAACATTAAATTCTAAGTTGAAGTAAAAATATCAAATTCAAACTGAACCCTATTGAGTCAAATGCAAATAACTAAATAAATATTCGCCTCATGTACAACCCTATTAATATTACAAATCTCACAAGAGTAATATAGAAGCAAAATGAAAATCTCTCACTCACATTGATTCTATTGCAACAAATTTTAATGCAAACCCACATTATAAGCACTGAGTATCAACTTCAAAATCAATGATGTATCACTTGTGAATGTTTATGAGTTATGATCGTGAAAGCAATGAATTGATTAGGAGTAGTTTAGTTAAAATACGGATAATTTTTTTTTTTTGTAAAACAAAAACGACAAAGTAATATCTTAATTAGTAAAAATACTTATTATTAAGTAATTGGTCTTAAATGAAGGAATAAAATAGAATAGAATTACTTTTCTAACATTTGCTTCTGTTCTGGTGTTTGATTTGTAAAATTGAAGTGGGAAAGACATTTTCACTTAAAATTTTATGGAAAGGTATTTTCAAGAATAGCTAAAAACCTACATAAAAAAAAATAAAAATCAACGAATATATATATGAGATATGAATTTTACTTCCAAGGCATTTGAAACGTTGCAAATGAAATTGTCTAGAATAACCTTTGTATTCAATACACCAAAAAGGAAAAAGTAAAATGACACGTACAAGTTTTGAGTATTCAAAGTTGCACAAACATATGCTTCCTCATGCTTAATTTTAGAGTAACAACAACATTAATATCGTGGACTTTGAAACTTATAGATAAGTGCCTAATTGAACGTGTGCATGAATTGGTAGGCTATGGATCGATATTCTTGTGAAATTTAAGCCATCTTATTCCATTTGCCTTCGCAAATCCAAATCCTCCACGTGTCTCATTGTAATCCTCATTTTCATGACAAATGTACAAGATCAAGCACTTACTTTGAGAGTTCGTTTGTAGTAAAAGGGTAAAAAGAAAGATCATTTTCTTTCTTGGTTTTCCTTTTCTTTTGATTTTTAAAAATAATTATAATTTAAAGAGATTAATATTGAAATAAGTATACAAATAATACTATTAAGATAACAGTTTAATAATAAAATAAATACAATTTAAAAAGATTAGTATAGAATATCTAAATTATATATAAGAAAAAAAAACTCTTTCTTTAGATAACTACTATTGATTTAACGGATTTGGCTGTTTGAAATTTTTTTTATTAAATTTATTTATAATAAAATCAAATATTAGATATGACACTACGAGTTAGTCTAACTAATTAAAGTTAATACGTGGAGAAATCCTTGGGGTGGGAAGAAGAAGTTGAGAGGGACATTCTGCAATTTAGGAATTTGACAACTTACACATGTTAACGGTCAAGCCGACCACAGCTTCTACGCGCATTGGACATTTGCAATCGGCAAAAGTCTCTGTCTTATTATTATTATTATTATTTTTAAATACTTAGAATAAAAAAAATTAAAAAAGGTTTTTAAAAGGATAAAGAGAAAAGAGTGGGTGGGGATATTAAAGTTTATCTTTTTGTCTCCTTGACGAGGACAGCTTTTAAAAAAATATACCAGAACACACTAACAAAATGACTTATATCGAGCATTAAATGAGGGGGGAAAAGTAATAAATCAATAATACAATTTATTAGATGCATCTTTTATTAAAATAATATAATTAAATTTGATGGTGTTAATTAAAATCATTTAATAATTGTTTAATAGAATATTTACGATCATATATATATATATATAATTTTTTATACAATATCTCTTAATAAATCTAGAGTTTTAAGAATTATTTTAATATGAAATTAGTATAAAATACAATTGAAAGTGTATCAAAATAGTGTAATAATATAATATATCTATAATAAATTTTAATGTATCAATAAGGACGGATTTGGGAGGGGGGTGGAACGTTCTCTTAAAATTTTTAATAAAAAATTTTTAATTTATTTAAAATTTAAAATTTATTTTTTTAAAATATTTTAAAAAATATAAATTATCTATTTAATATAACTTATTTCACAATACAAAATTTCTGATCCTGAGCCGGAAGTACATGAGAATCCCACTGTTTGGTACACAAAACATAAAAAACTATTACAGCAAATGAAAAAAAATTTAAATTGTCACAGGTGCATCATAAACTAATAATATAAATAATATTATACTATTAATAATATGTTGTCCTAACGCAACGGAAGGCTCCGGATCCGTTGTCGTTGAGCGTCCACAAAGTTTTGATACGGGTTATTTTTAAATTGAAATTAGATTGATATTCTGTGTATTGTACGGAGTAAAATTTATTATTTAGAATACACCGGATATAATTTGTATTAATATTAAAACATATGTTGTTGTTAAAATAAGGAGTCGATGCAAACAGGGATCGGCTTCACATCCGATAAATACAAACGATCTGATATGGTGAAACAGAAAATGATATCAGATCTTTTTTGAATCAGAGATCGGGTTCCTTGAACTTACTATAGAAAGGGTTCAAGAAAGTCAATTGAGAATGCTCAACAGAAAGACCTTTTTGGGAGAATAGAATAATACTTATATTAACTTGCTTAAAAGAAAGTACATAAAACGTCTGATATTGAAACAAGACGAACAGGAAGCTGTAAAGAAAAGCTGTAAACAAAACGGTAGAGAAAAAGCTAAAACAAAGCAGTAAGAAAGTTATAAGAAAACGAGATTCTAAATTAAAAAGCTATAAATGACGATGAAGTAAAAGAAATTGAAGTTGAACGTTGTTGGATGATGGATTGTTGTCTTTTTTTTATTTTGGGCACTGCTCCCATTTTATACTTACTGCAAACGAGCCCTTAGCAAATTGTGAAGTTTCTTCCGGCCAAAGATACTCCTAACGGTCGTGCAGAATACTTGCGCCGAAAAATCAAGAATCTGTTTTCCTTCTTATCGGCTCCGTGGTGCCGATGTTGACCATGACCATCGACTACTCGAAATGTTGACTTTATCGACTCGTCCCAATTTATCAAATCGGTATCGGCTCAAAGTAACCGTTGTGTCGACTCGACAAAGTTGATGTCAACACATGCCTCCCCCCGAGTCCCGTTGTTTCAGCAGATGCGAGTCAGCGAAACGATAGGAATCGTACAACTCTTAATGACAGCCGTTCTTTTTCTGACAAAATCGAAACGTCCCGAACGTTGTGGAATCATTGTGATGCCTCGGCCTTAGAACCCATGAACGACTTAATTTCAAACCTCCTTACAAATAGCAGCGGTCCCCAATTGGAACTCCTCACTTCCTACGACTTCTATCTCCTTCAAAATTCTACTACTTGAGTAATTCATCGTTCCTTTACCTTCTTACCCTAATTCCCTGCGAACTGTAAATTTTCTTTCGGTAAAACAACATAGCAATGGCAACCCCTACCGATAAGAATATTCTGTCCCTAGCCCAAGACGATGCCAGACTATTTGCCTTAGGCCCGCATCTCTTGTCTGCAGAAGTTACCGCTGAACACCTGTGGTTTGTTTTGCCGGCTGATTTCATTTTCCCTTTGCAACAGGATACTTTTACAACCACCAATCTTTCCTCTTCTTTTCGTCATTGGCCCCGCAAATTCAAGAATTACCGAGAATGGCGAGACCGCTGCTACGCCCGATTTAGGGCCATTTGGGCGCAATGGGGAATTTCGAACGCCATCATGATGACTGACTTCGAGATGGCGTTTGATCGCAATCTGTCTGTTGCCGTTCTTCGCTTTTAGTCCTCGGCGATAAACGGCTTCATTTTTCCGCATGGGATGTTCTCCCCTACCATTCTTGACATCTGTACCATACTCGGCTTCCGATGTGAAGGCGATGAGATTCCGAGGCTTCATGACGAAGAAAGCTTACCAGCCGTTGAGGCTCGTCTGGACAAGGCCTCCTCTTCATATGGCAATTTCATCAATGCTCAATGAGGGGTGGAAGATACTCCTTCAAATCAAGAACAAGAGGCCTTCCTATGGCTTTGGCTGTGTAAGTATGTCATCTGCTCCCATTCTGCTGGCGTCAGTAATGAGTACCGATACTATGTATTGGCTCTTTTACGGAGCAAGAGGCGCTGTGACCTTGCCTCTCTGGTTCTCACCTTGGTATACCGCACCATTAACCAGCTGATGACTGCTCTTGCCACTGGGGAAGACCGACCAACCTTGGGGGCCCGCTCTGGATTGCCCAACTCTGGCTGTATCAGTATTTGCCCAACTTTGGCGTCAGTCGACTTGCAGGCACCCAGGAGGACTCTTCCGAATGGACGACTAGCTATCGGCTACTTCGGGTCCCCGTAAATACTACTTCTGCCGAAACCATTGTCTTGTATCTTTACCGATGTCGAGACTTCCATTGTGCTATTTTCTTTCCGTATGTTGTTCGCCAAGAGGGCCCCCTTTGGTTGAAAAGCCTATTGGAAAGCCCCGAGGCAACACAAGAAACTCTATGGGCTCGAATCCTGTGCCCTCGGGAAATTCTCCTGGGGGCCAAGCCTGGAGCTCGGAGTGCTAAGACCTCTTATGAGAGGTACAATCCCCACTGCTTCTCTCGCCAATTTGGACTGATACAAGACATTCCCGCAGATCCGGGGCACGTTTCCTCCTTCTCTATGAGACCCGTGCTATCGGCTGAAGACGTACAGACTTTAGCTGAGAGCACCAGGCTATTCTGAGGTCTTTTGAATTTAAACCCTTCCAGGTGGTGTTGGAAACTTCTTCGAACTTCGATTTATGGTGGAGGCTACTGAGCGGAGCCCTGTTCTCTGCCCCCATAGGCGTCTGGCTTCTGTGAATTCCCGGGCCGGCCACCTCTTTGCCTGAACCATCGTCTGCTAAGAAAGGAAAACAGGTAAAACACCCTGTAAGTCATATAATAATGTCGACCTTACATACTCCCTTGGTGCAGAAAGCTACTGCTGCTGCTCGTGCTGCCCTAGAGGAGGAAGAAGAAGAGATCGAGGTCCCGTCTCTACTCCGTTGATCAAAGAGGAAACATAAAACACTGACTCCTCCTGTTTCCAAGGTTTGCTTCGGCAATGCTTGTTGTGCTTGGCTCCTCCAATGTTCAATTTTGTCTAATTACCAGCATAATCATTTCTGCAGAAACGCAAACAAGGGATAAGCCGTCCCGTTATCATTGACACTTCTTCTGACTCGGAGGAAGATATCCCGCTTCGTACTTTAGCTGAAAGGACTGCTCATCCGACGACAGATGCCCCGTCGGTGGAGGCTACGGCTCCTCCTCCCGCGACTGACGTGTCGGCCTCCCTACTGATGGCAAACCTTTCGTCGGCTAAGCTTCCAGCTCCAGAAAGTCCCTCCTCTGTTCCGCCAAGGCCTGAAAAACAACTAGTGGCCGATGATGTCGAAACAACGGGGCCTCCCCCCAGCCAGGGAACTGGAAAAACTACTGCTTCCCTGCCGATGCTGACGTTGGCTTCAGCGCTGGACTTTCTTGATGGCCTCATCAGGGCTTCCTTGCTTACTGAGAGGTCCACTCTGGATAATGTGAGCCGCGCTTTTCTGCGGATTGTTCAATCAACCGACCCCGACATACCCCCTACACTTCGGGACTTGGCAATTGGATGCCTAGGGCAAATACGCTTCACCGGTCGCTTGTTATCTGACACTCAGCGTCGTCGAGATGAAGCGCACGACCAGTTAGAGCTTCTGAAGCTGCATCGAGAAAACGTAGCATTTGCAGAAAAAGACCGCCAGGAATTCATGGGTCATCTTATGCTTCGGCGAACTGATATTGCGGAGGGAAAAGGGAAAATTGAACGGCTCGAACGTCAAATATTTGAACTCTAAGAAGAACTTGCCTCTTAGAAAAAGGCCTTGGAGCAGCGGCTTGAATCAGAGAAAGGGCTTCAGGAAATAGTCAAAGCAATTGACGACTCCTTTTTTCAGTATAATGACGAACGGCTAATGCTGGAAGCGGAAGAAGAACTGCTCGAATCTGAACTATCCAACTCTACCGCCCTCCTGACTGAGATGAAGTCCGGGTGGGATCGCTTTGTGGCTGAGCTGAACAAGGTTCTACATCCTTTGACTACCGACGAAGCAGGCCCTTCCGAGACTCAAACTGAAGAAACGACCCATTCGACGGCCGAAACAGGCATTCCAGAGATGTCCACTGACGAGGTGGCCCTACCTCCCGAAAAAGGAACAGAAACGGAGGCTGAGATGGCTGAAGAAGAGCTCCCAATTCCTGATCCGCAGCCAACGGAAGCTGCCATGACGTCTAGTCAAGCGTCCGTCGAGTCAGAAGATCCAGATCGGCTGGCGATTGTTCCTTATTGGCCAACACTATTGCCCCCTACCCCTTCCGATGATAACTGATTTCTCTTGTAATGACATTTACGGCTATCTGATCGGCCTCTTGTGATCAGTTCAACATATCAAAACAAAATTTTTGCTTAAGAAGTTGTTCTCTCTCTCCTTTTTTTTTTTTAACTCGCTAGTCCCTTCCCAGAACGCCGGATAGTACTGTTTCAAAAACTTACCGTTAATTGCTTTTCCTGCTTCCTTTCCATCAGGTGTCATTAGGCGATAAGCTCCTCCATAAAAAACCTGCTTTACTAAGAATGGACCTTCCCAGGATGTAGACCATTTACCGTACTTCGGATCCTTTGGTGCAACGGGGAGGTAGTCTTCCACACCATGTCTCCTTCTTGAAAACTTCTTTCACAGACTTTCCGATTGTACGCCCTTGCTACCTTCTCCTTGTGTTGTTTTATATTCTCCAAGGCAACGCAACGATCCATCTCAACCTGGTCTAAGCTTAGGGCCAAAGCTATCTGGTAATCTTCAGTCGTTAAACTATGTTGGTAGGCTATCCGAGCTGATTGCAATGATATTTCAATAGGTAGCACAGCATCCTGCCCATAAGTTAGTCTAAACGGAGTAAAGCCGGTTGCAGTTTTAGCAGCATTCCGATGGGCCCATAACGCTTCCTGCAACGTCTCATGCCATCTTCTTAGATTGTCTCCTACTGCGTTGCGGATCATGCCGATTAAGGTTTTGTTTGTTGCCTTTGCTTGTCCGTTGGCCTGTGCATAATAAGGAGAATAGTGGAGCAATTTAACTTTAAACTGTGCTAGGAAATTACGTACCTGGTCATCTGTAAATACCGTCCCTTGATTCGTTGTTATGGTCTCTGGGATTCCAAAACGGAAAAGAATGCTATGCTGGAGAAAGTTGATGACTGCTGTTTGTGTTACTTTGGCCAATGGTTGCGCCTCTACCTTTTTGGTGAAGTAATCCGTTGCCACCAATATGAATGTGTTCCTTTTTGCTGAAGGTGGATAGATCTTTCCGATGATGTCCAGGGCCCATCCACGGAAAGACCATGGCTTAATAATCGGATGCAATTCCATGGAAGGAGTGTGCAATAAAGAGCCATACTTTTGGCAAGCTTTACAGCTAATCGCATAAGTATTACAATCTGTAGTCATGGATGGCCAAAAGAAACCATGACGTTGAAGCGTCCATTTCAGCTTTGGGCCCGCTTGATGTGCTCCACATAAGCCTTCGTGTACCTCTGCCATAGCGAGTAATGCTTCTTCTTTGGAGAGACACTTTAAAAGAATTCCAGTGTGACTCCGCCGGAACAAATTATTGCCTACCAATGTAAAGTTGAGGGCCTTTCATTTCACCTCTCGAGACGTTTGTCCAGTCGGGTTTCTTAAATAATTAACAATCTCCTGTCGCCAATCTTTTTGATACTTTGTGTCTGCTATCTGTTGGCACATCACTACTTTCCTAAAACTTGAAGCTAGCTGAGCTAAATCATTAGCACTTTGGTTTTCTGTCCTGGGAACATGAACTAGAATGACCTCTTGGAAATGCTGAAGTAGCCCTTTTACCTCCTGTAACTTATCCGACATCAACGGGTTAGCACATTTATAATCCCCTACTACTTGTCGGATAACTACTTGAATCTCCTAAAATTCTGATTACTCGAGCTTCCAGTGCTTTCAGAATCCGTAATCCTAACAAAAGGGCATCATATTCCACTTGATTATTAGTTGTCCCCTTCTTTAACTCAAAGTGGACCTTACCCTATTGTCCATTCGGAGATTCAAGAACCAGACCAATACCAACCTTCTGTTGCGTACTTGAGCCATCAAATTGTAAAACCCATGGTTTCAAAGAAGCGTACCTTTGCGGCTTGTCCCCATCCGTTCGTGGTATCTCTAGAGAAGGATGTTCAGCTAAAAAATCTGCAACAGCTTGTCCTTTCACAGCCCTCAGTGGCACATAAGTTAGAGAAAAACACATGTAATTTGACCGCCCATTTCATAAGCCGCCCATTCAGTAAAGGGCGATTCAACAAGAGTTTGATTAAATCCACCTTACATAGGATATGTAACTCCCTAAATAGCAAGTAATGCTCTAGCTTTGTGCATGCATAGTGAAGAGATAAGCATAGCTTTTCAATAGGGGTGTACCTGGTCTCCGTATCCGATAGATTTCGGCTAAGGTAGTATACTGCTCTTTCTATCCCTTGCTTGTCATTCCGAGCCAATAAACTGCCGATAGATCTTTCCGCAGCTGAGATATATAACTTCATGGGAGAATGGTCATGTGGAGGAGCTAACATCGGTGGATGTGATAAGGCTACCTTGATTTAATCAAATGCTACTTGGTGCTCAGGCTGCCAAATAAATTCTTGAGTCAACTTTAACCGTAACAAATAAGAAAATACCTTCTGCTTACCTGTAGCGTTTGCCAAAAAACACCGTAAAAAATTGATCTTTCCCAAGAAACTTTGTAACTCTTTCTTCGTCTGAGGCGGTCTTGCTTGTAGAATATCCCGGGCCTTATTCTGATCTATCTCAATCCCCCTCTGGTGTACTAAAAACCCAAGAAAATTCCCTGCTGTAACTCCAAAGGCACACTTAGCCAAGTTGATCTTCAAGTGGTGCTGACGCATTCGGAGAAACGCTTGTTCCAGATCAACTAAGTGTTGTAGAAACATGGGGGATTTTACGACCAAGTCGTCTATGTAGACTTCCATGGTACTACTGATAAGGTCGTGGAAGATGAGATTCATGGCCCGTTGAAAGGTGGCCCTAGCGTTCTTCAAACCAAATAGTATAACCACCCATTCGAATAAGCCGATAGATCCCGGGCAACGGAATGCCGTTTTGTGTGTATCTTCTTCAGCTATGAATATCTGGTTATACCCTGAATAACCATCCATGAAGCTCAAAAACTGGTTACCCGCAGCAGAATCTACTAACATATCTGCCATTGACATAGCATACTCATCATTTGGAGTGGCAAAGTTCACGTTTCTGAAGTCTATGCAGACCCGTAGTTGACCGTTCTTTTTAATGACCGGCACAATGTTAGATATCCATTCTGCATACCGGCACGTACGGATGAATCCACATCGGAGTAACCTTTCTACCTTCTCCTTGATCTTGGGTAGTAATGCAGGATTAAAATGTCTTGCTGGTTGTTTATGGGGCTTAAAATCTTCTTTCACATGTAGGCGATGTTTCACAATACTTCAGTCCAAACCGGGCATATCATGATAGTCCCACGCAAAGCAATCTTTGTACCTGCAGATCAGACAAGTTATCTTCTCCATTTGCTCGATGGTCAAATGTAAACTTACCTTGGCTATTCTATTTTCCCCCGCTTCTCCTATGCCTACTTCTATTAACGGATCTTGAGCAACGAAGCCAGGAGCTCGTCGGACTTATGGATCTTCTGGTCGTAGGCTGCCTAGTTCCTCAGTGGTGATCAAGTTATGGGCCATCGTTAGCTTGGCATAGTGGCTTAGATTGAAGGTTGGATGATAAAACAAAGCTTCGTTCATGTGGATTTTGGTTGAAAACGGATTAGGATCGGCTGGGATCTGCTCTACCCATTTTCCATCCCAAATCAGCATCATCTGGTGTAAAATAGATGGTACGCACTGGTTTGCATGAATCCAATCCCTGCCCAATAAAACGGAATAAGCTGGCTTCGCATCAATTATAAAAAAGACCGTTTTATTGATTTTGGACCCGACTGTGACTTCACAAGTGATAACGCCTTCGTCCGCAGCTGCCTCTCCAGTGAAATTAACCATCTGTACATCAGTATGGGACAAATCTAACTTATCTTTACCCAGCCGTTTCAAGGTGGAGAAAGGCATTATGTTTAAGACAGCTCCACCATCAACAAAAACCCGAGTAAGTGGCTTGCCATTGACATGTGCTTTGATGTACAGGAGCTTGAGGTGGTTAACATTTTGGGCTGTTAGAATGGGAAAGAGCATCCCCTCTGAGGGAATTTGGACATCCACCAGCTCTACTGCAGCTCTTTCTTCCGCATGAAAATCCTCTTCCGTAGATTCTTAACGAGAGGTGGCTCGGAAACTTGATGGCAATATGCTGAGCATATTTTGGCCATTATCAGGGACTAGTTGTTCTCTCACCCACGCATCAACTAGCCGCCTTTGTTGTGCCCGCTTCTGCTGCTCTTGTCTTTTTTGGGACTTTGATGGTCGGGAACAGAGGCCAGGTAGAAATGTCTCCTCTTGGGGTACCTGCACTATTAGTTTCCCTTCTTTGCCATGAAAATGTGCTACAAAAGAGGGAGGAGATAAATGAGTAAAAACTGATGGTTTACCATCCAATCTCTGGAATGCTTGTTCTATCCCCCCAGGCTTGTTGTTTCCTATATGTTCTTCTTGTTTCCCACATATTGTTTGCAGCATGTGTGCGTCGGCTAACGGGAATGGATCCGTGTCTACCAAAGTCTCTTCCTTGTTGTCTGCAAACTTCAATCTTCCGTCTTGGATAGTCTTCTGAATGATGTTTCTGAAAACAATACAATTGTTAGTGCTATGCGAGAAAGAGTTATGCCATTTACAGTACCTTTTCCCTTTCAACTCTTCTTAGCTGGGGACCTTGAGTCCATAAGCTAGGCGAATCTGCTTATCTATCACCAGTTGGTCAAAGATTTGTTCAGCTTTTGAGACGTCAAACGAATAGGAAGGTCCTGATGTGGCAATTTCCTCATTTCCTTTGCCAGGCTTCAAGTGAGGACACGTATAGGATGCGCCGTTTACCAATTCTGCTGCCATTACCTCTATAGCATGCTCTCCGTCTTCCTCATTAGTGTCGTCTATGACGGATATCATTGTCTGGCCATGAGAAAACTTGACGGAACGCCTCTTCTCTTTCTCCTTGATCATCTCTTCTATTCTGACGGCATGAGACAACAGCCGAGATAAATCCGAGAAGTCTTGGAGAATGAGACGTTCTTTGAGCTGCGGATGCATCCTGCTAATAGCAATCCTTGCACATTCTATTTCAGGCAACTTGGTTGTACATTTGGACTCAGCTTGCCGGAAACGCTCAATAAAATCCGCAACATCTTCTGATCCCTTTTGCTTTATTGCCAAAAGGTCCCCGATGGAAACTTCTGGTACCAGTTTAAAGAAACGTTGGTGAAATATTCTTTCCATGTCAGCCCAGGAGTATACAGAATTAGAAACTAGATTAGCATACCATGTGAATGCTACTCCTGTCAAGGATAATGAAAACAGTTGTAACTTATGCCATTCATTGTTTCCCAACTCACCGCATTATGCTGTGAATCTGCCGATATGTTTTATGGTGGACTTATTATCTTCACCAGAAAATGTTGAAAACTCTGGCAGCTTATAGCCTCGAGGGAGCACTGTCATGGAATCCACCCATTCAGGGTAAGGTTTTTGGTATACCAGCCGATCCCGTGACTGCCGTCAGAATGTTTCCGTTACCATATCTACTGGTTGGTACGGCTGTTGAAATTGAGGTGAAGGACTTTGCATGATAGGTCGGGGACCTTGCCCTGTGGACGGCTCAGTACTTCAAAATCCCTACCCTGGGTTAGCTACTGTAATTGCCGGATATAAAGGAGGGTAAGGAACAGAATAACTCATCTGCCTCCCAAAAGGCGGCATGTTTCCCCTAACAAGGTTTGGCCCAGCTTCATAAGTCGATGGTAACCCTGTTATTGGGACCGGACTTCTGCCTGGAAACATTTCTGCTGGCACCATGTTTTGAGCCACCACTCCTGGAACTTGATGCCCCCCGGTAGCAGGGAAGCTCATTTCTCTTCGCAAGAGGTGCACTGAGCCATGAGAGGGTGCACCATCATCCGACGACATGGGGCATGCAGGGGCCGTATTTGTCCCTTGAGCATGGTAACCTGATGGCTGAGCAAAGGTTTGCGAATTTTGCCTCTGTGCAAACTATTGGAGCTCATTCTGAAGCAGAGGTCGAAAAATAGTAGCGAACTGTGGAATAAGCCCATGTAAGAGCTCGCCAATACATTGTTCCATAGTATGTCGAATAGCAGTCAATGAGGTGGACATCGACTGAGACATCGGTGGTGGGGGCGAGGACTGACCTCCCTGCTCCACAGAAATACCCTGAGTGCAGCTGGTAGTAGTGACCAAAGGATCAAAAACTCCCCGGAGAGCACGGACTGGGGGTCACTCGGATGTCTCCGGTGCCTGTGGTTGCTGTGAATTATTTGCCATTGTTCGTCCTGACCGCAATAGCATGCGAATACTGACCTCTAGTCCCACTGGGCGTGCCAATATGTGTTGTTGTTAAAATAGAGAGCCGATGCAAATAGGGATCGGCTTCACATCCGATGAACACAAACGATCCGATATGGTGAAATAGAAAATGGTATAAGATCTTTTTTTAATTAGGGACCGGGTTCCTTGAACTTACTATAGAAAGGGTTCAAGAAAGTCAATTGAGAATGCTCAACGGAAGGACCTTTCTGGGAGAATAGAATGATACTTGTATTAACTTGCTTAAAGGAAAGTACAGAAAATGTCTGATATTGAAACAAGATGAACAGGAAGCTGTAAAGAAAAGCTGTAAATAAAACGGTAGAGAAAAAGCTAAATCAAAGCAGTAAGAAAGCTATAAGGAAACGAGATTCTAAACTAAAAAGATGTAAATGACAATGAAGTAAAAAAAATTGAAGTTGAACGTTATTGGATGATGGATTGTTGTCTTTTTTTGGTTCTGGGCACTGCTCCCATTTTATACTTGCTGCAAACGAGCCCTTAGTAGATCGTAGAGTTTCTTCCGGCCAAATATGCTCCCAACGGTTGTGCAGAATACTTGCGCCGAAAAATCAGGAATCTGTTTTCCTTCTTATCGGCTCCATGGTGCTGATGTTGACCATGACCATCGGCTACTCGAAATGTTGACTTCATCTGCTCGTCTCAATTTATCAAATCGGTATCGGCTCAAAGTAACCGTTATGTCGGCTTGGCAAAGTTGACGTCAACAACATATAACAAAAGAATCTCTACACGTAAAATTAATATTTTTCTATTAAAAAAATTACACATAATTATTCTATTGCTATTAAATTTTAAACTTTTTCATTTCAATCATCAATTATTCATGAATTTATATACACAAATTATGCCGTGAATCCTACTTCCAAAAGATTTAGACTTCAGAATGTTTTGATCGAAAAAAACTATATTATTTGCCTATCCATCTTATAAGGGCATAGTCATACACATAGTTTAGTGTAAGGCTAGCTTTTTGCAATCATGGTCATAAAGATAATAATAAATGGACCATCCTCAGCAATTCTTGTAGCTATTATGATGTAGTACGGCATGATAATATGCTTTATGCACAACCAATGTGGAAAATAGTTGGAAGTATTAGATTTGAAGGACTTTGTTCTTACAAAAAACAGATTAGTCTTTCACTTTCTTACCCCATGACATTGACTGATTTGATGACATTCAGTTTTATGGATAACTCTAATATTTATGTTTAAAAAAAAACCAATTCAAATAACCATTATATTTTTTAAAAAAATCAATTTTTTAGAAATAAAATATATAAATATAGAATAATACTTTTAGAGTTTTCAAAAAGATTAAAAATTAAAAATAAAAAAGAATAGAATTCTAAGAGATTTTAAAAAGTTGACATAATGATTAATTCTATATACTGAATTCAGATAATCCTGATTAAAAAAAAAAACCTTCGAACTTCCATATTTCTATTAATTATATAATTACTTTTCTCCCCTTGAACTTCTCAACAAACAACACAGAAGAAATCCGTTGACTCTGCTGCCTTCTTTCAGTGACCCCAACCGCCCTACCCCCTCCTCTCCCTCTGTCTCTCCTTCCAGGGGTCGCCTCAATTCGCTTCCAATTCTAAATTTTCAATCCAAATTGAAATCCCTCGAAAATTTTTTTCCTACTTGAAAATCTGACAAAAAAAGTAAAATTTCATAGAGAATTTAATCTTGGTGACCGAGATAGCGTAGATGGATCCAGAGGGGATTGATGGAGTTCGTAAGCACAACCTTACTCCATTCACCCATGTCTGTCTTCTGCAATGGATGCCAATCTCTTCACGTTACCCATGTCCAAACCCCCACCGCCAGCCTTACCCTTCAATTCCAACTCTCTTTTTCTCAAATCCCACTTCAACAACCCTTTCAACCCCACCATCCACCACCGTGGTGGCCATCTTCGCTCCAATTGTAGAAATTTAACAATCTAAGCAGCCATTAGCAGAACTAAGAAAGAGGAAACTGTTGAAATTGTTAAAAAAACCCCTTCAATATTGCTATCTTTTGGCAGGCATTAGCTACAAAGGGTTCACTATTAAGCAATTTTAAGAACTCAGGAAACAACTACTAGAAAGCGCAAAGCTTTTAGTTGCGAAGAATACTCCTCTTTTTAAAGCCATTGAAGGGACTCCGTGGGAAGCCTTGAAGCCGTGTATGAAGGGTATGAATGCTTGGCTTTTTGTCCACAGTAAGGAAATCCCAGCTGTATTGAAACCTTATAGAGAGTTTCAGAAGGAGAGGAAGTTGGACGATAATGATTTTACTGGGGCTGCTTTCGAGGGGAAATTTTATCACCCTAAGGAGTTTAAGGCTTTGGAAACTTTGCCATCGAGGGCAAAGGTTTATGCCAAGATTTTGGGGTCAATTAAGGGTCTTGCATCCACTATTGTTGGAACCCTACAAGCCCCTGCTAGGAACTCAGTCATGGTGCGAGTGATGCTTCTTTGACCTGTGCTTCCTACGCCCTTGCCCGTGGGTTAATTACTCTTGGTTTTTGCACTCTCAGAGAGGAGATGGGATATCGTAAATCTATTCTGCTACATGCTATTCAGCTAACCTTTTAGAAAGATGGCTTCTTAAATAAGAGAAGCAAGCCTTAGAAATCTGAATTCATTGAATTCAAATAACTCTTCTTAGTTCTATATTATCTGACTTTAATGAATTCAGATAACTCAAATATTAAAAAAAATTCTTAAAATTTCTTCACACGGGAAAAAAAATTCTAAAAAAATCTTAAATTTAATATGTCAAGTGGCAATATAGGAGAGTGTCATATGTTATAATAGAAGGCTTTCGCAACTCCTATTATATTATATATATATATATATATATATAATAAGTAATTGTTTTAATTAAATTTTTTAAAATTTATTCTACTTAATTTAATTTTTAAAAATATAAAAAATAAGTTAAAATAATTTTTCTTAAAATATTTTTGATATTTTTAAAGATTAAAATAAATAAAATAGTTTTAAAAAAATTAATTAAGATAATTATATTTTTTCCATTTAAAAATTACCCTTTCGATACAAGTGGTTTACATTGAATCTATAATTGTCAGTTGGATAGATGGACCCTCGGACGGTTGAAAACCCACGATAAGGCTCTTTGTTACTTTTACAGTTTACTCAGTTCCTCCCGCCGAGCTCCGGTGAGTCCGTCAATCTCAGGCGAGTGGAGCGTAGCACTCTCGCTCGATTACAGCACGTGTCGCTAAAGAGTAAAGAGCCTCTGTTGGCGCGGGGTCGGCAACTCCCCGCCACGCGACAACGTGATTCTCATCACTCAGATGTAATCAGCACGTGTCCTTTCCGCGAGGGGACACACCTGTCATTCTGCAACCACCAGGGTGGGTGCTTGTATTAGCTCCTCTCATCAGCGTCAATGGTGGGTTTTGCTCCGTTTTCGGCACTTCATTTTCAATCAATTTGGGGGTTTGAGAATTTGACTGATATATGGTGTGCTTCTGTTAAATCAATATTATCAGCATACTAGTTTCTGTCTCTCTACTTTTATCCTAGGTAATTTTCGCTCTCGCTTTTTCCTATTTCGCTTCAAATTTTCATATTGCTATAGATGCCCATAAGGGCATTCTCAAATGCTTGTTTTCAAACATATTATTGTCTGATTGCGATGTAATAAAGACTTGTTTGGTTTACATATTGAACTTCCTGCCAAATTCCACATATGTTGCAATAATCAGTTCTTTATATGTCAATATTCCTTAGGCACAAAGGAGAGTGAGGGAGAGGAAGTTAAATATTCAATTCTTAATGACAAAGGTTGCTTCTTCTGTTAAATTGATGTTCACATATGTGAACTGAATATGTACAGTGGGGGATTAATTGGGTGTTATTGATGGGAGCTGGTATTCTACACGATTGTTCACTAATTTGCCAGATTCTAAACCTCAGAATTATATTTTGAGCTTTTCATTAACTGGCATTGCTTGTATTCACTTTGTTTGTGAATGAAACAGATGGGCAAATGATCAAGGATTCTGTCCTGCTGGTAATGGAACTAAGTTAGCTTTGAGTAATACAACACTTGGTGGAATTTGTAAAATTTGTGGAAGAGGAAAAGGTAATAATTGGGTGACGACATAACTTGCTAGAAAGGATCTGACGCTAAACATTATCCATTCATGGATATAAAATGACAAATGTGCTGATCTATAAACTTATCTTGTTGGCATGTAAGTTCAAGAATTGCTAGTTTGTTCTTAGTTTGCCTACCTGAATGGAATCCCTTGCTGTGAAAAATTACACTGACAAGATGCGGTTATGTGATATTTTATGTGTGCAGAAGCAGAGAATTCTAGTGACAGTTAAGCAAATATCTAATCAAATGACGAGAGATACTGGTTCTGAATATCAGAGTATTGGGGAAGAAGATTGCCCCAAATCAAAGAACTTCAATAAAGTATCAATTGTACCTCTTATTTTCCTAATCTTCTATGAGGTCTCCGGGGGACCTTTTGGAGTTGAAGACAGTGTTCAGGCTGCTGGTCCTCTTTTGGCCCTTCTTGGTTTTCTACTCTTCCCATTTATATGGAGCATTCCAGAAGCCTTGATAACTGCAGAAATGGGAACCATGTTTCCTGAGAATGGAGGGTATGTGGTATGGGTTTCTTCTGCTTTGGGTCCATATTGGGGCTTCCAACAGGGATGGATGAAGTGGCTTAGTGGAGTTATTGATAATGCACTCTATCCTGTTCTGTTTCTAGACTATCTGAAATCTGCTATCCCATTTCTGGCAGATGGTTTTCCCCGGATGATAGCAGCGCTGGTTCTTACCGTAGCACTGACTTTCATGAACTACAGAGGTTTAACTGTTGTTGGATGGGTTGCTATTCTGTTAGGGGTGTTTTCTCTAATTCCATTCCTCGTTATGGGCCTTATAGCAATTCCAAAGCTGGAGACTTCAAGGTGGTTTGTGGTGGACCTGAATAATGTGGATTGGGGATTGTATTTGAATACTCTCTTCTGGAATTTGAATTACTGGGACTCAATCAGCACTCTAGCTGGGGAGGTAGAAAACCCTGGTAGAACACTTCCCAAGGCTCTCTTTTATGCTCTTGTCTTAGTTGTTCTTGGCTACTTTTTTCCACTTCTCATCGGCACTGCAGCTGTTCCGCTTGATCGTGACCTGTGGAGTGATGGTTATTTCTCTGACATAGCCAAGATCCTTGGAGGCGTATGGTTGAGATTTTGGATTCAAGGGGCTGCCGCACTGTCAAATATGGGGATGTTTTTGGCTGAGATGAGCAGTGACTCTTTCCAACTTTTGGGTATGGCAGAAAGGGGAATGCTTCCTGCTTTTTTTGCCCACAGGTCTCGATACGGAACTCCGCTAATTGGGATATTGTTCTCTGCAACAGGTGTAATTTTGCTCTCATGGCTCAGCTTTCAGGAGATAGTAGCTGCAGAGAATTTTCTATACTGTTTTGGAATGATTATGGAATTTATAGCTTTTGTGAAGTTAAGGATCGAATATCCTGCAGTATCGCGTCCTTATAAGATACCCCTGGGTCCAACTGGATCTATTTTGTTGTGTATGCCTCCAACCATATTAATTTTTGTAGTTCTAGCCCTGGCTACTTTTAAAGTCTTGGTTCTTAGCCTCCTCGCTGTTGTGGTTGGGCTTTTAATACCCCCTTGTCTCAAGTACTGTGAGAAGCGACAGTGGTTCCAGTTTTCTGTAAGTTCCAACCTTCCAGATCTTTATTCTAGTTACTTCAGAATCACTGAGCCATAAAATGGAGTATCTATTTCTACGCTTGGTAATGTAATATGTGATACTACCGTTGATTGGATTGGGCGATGTGATCTTGCTTAGATTTCCATTTATGGTCTAACAAGATTGAAATGCTTATTTGTATGCGTCTGCTGTATGTCTGAAATGATAACATGCCTTTTGTGGTGGTAGTCCTTTTGCACTGAGAGGCTGGCCTTCGCTGTCTCAATGCATGAATAAAAGTATAAAGCCTCCCTTCGTAAACTATGGCACAGTGGAAGCGTCATGTGCTGAGTTTACCTTTTTAAGTTTTTAATTAAATATGCCTCTTCTTGTTTACATGGAAAAAGCGGCACTATTTATTTGAAGACTTCCAAACATTCTCCCAATGTCATTTTCTGTAAAGTACTAACTTGATTCTCTGCCTATACTTTGGAATTCACGAATGGATCAGGAAAAGGATCATGAAATTGAGAAAATTATGTTAATGTTAGAAAATCACATAATCTATTACTAAATTGCCGCTTTGTTGATTACTGAAATCTTTCCTAGATGAAGAAGAAGATGCCACGAAATTTTACCAGCCTGATTAGTTGATCTTTGATTCTTGCATTGTGTCCCATGTTCAAAAATTCCAGATTGATGATGGAGCCACATGCGTTTGGAGCTAATCTGGTCCAGGTCGTCCTTCTGTCTTCTTGCTTCTACTTGCATCTCCTCCAATGATTAGCCTAACATCATCCCGTCGAGAGGACTTGACACGTGGCTTTTGATACGGTAAAAGAAACAAGAACAAAGAACCCAAGGCTAAGCACAGAAACTGATAATTAGCTGTCCTAGGGTAAAGATTGGCTGCAGAATCCTTAGTTTATTAGCGGATATTTCAATGCGTCTTTCCTATGAAGTATCCTTGTTTTCTGCGTAAGTGGAAAGCCTCAGACCATCCCTTCCCTCCTCCTGCAGCCCCTTATAATCACACTGGAAAGAACCACGCTGGTTTTGAGATCAAGTAGGAGGGCAGGGTCCAAACATAGGAAATGGGTTTCATAAGAAACAGCCCGAAATCCTCTCCGAAGAAAAAGTCCCTGACATTACAGCGCCTTTTTGATCTTGAGTCTCCCAGAAATGGTGCCAGCAAGCTTTTCAGAGACAACAGTTCGCCCAAGAAAGACATTTCTGATAACGATAATGAGGAGATCCTCTCTCTGATATCACATTGTTCCTTCATTTATTCCTTCACTGATCCTCAGGAATCCCCTTCGCAGCAAGATCTCAAGAGGCTTAAGCTCATACAGCTCCTTTCCATCATTAAATCTTCAAAGACGGCCTTCCCTTCCGAGATTATATCATCCCTTTTCACGATGTTGTCGGCTAATCTCTTCCGCCCCCATCCTCCCAATACCAACTTTAGCATCTGCATGTTGCCTGATGATGAGGAGCTTGCTACTACGCCAACGCCTGCATGGCCGCATTTGCAAATTGCTTATGACATCCTCCTACGCCTGCTTGTAAAGACCGAACCCAAGGTTCTTCGCGATTATATAGATCAGTCTTTCCTTCTCAATCTGCTGTGTCTTTTCCGGTCAGAAGACCCAAGGGAGCGCCAAAGCCTGAAGAACATATACCACCATATATACTCCAAATTTACATTCCACAGATCATTCATGCGAAAAACCATGAATGATGTCTTCTTGCACTTCATTTTTGAAACGGACCAGCGACATTGTGGAATTGGAGACCTTCTGGAGATCTGGGGCAGCATTATCAATGGTTTCACTGTTCCACTTAAAGAAGAACACAAGCTTTTCCTTATGAGAGTGCTAATTCCCCTGCACAAACCAAAAGGCATGCAGGCCTACCATAGACAGTTGGCTTATTGTGTTTCTCAGTTCGTGCAGAAGGAGCCTCTGCTTGGTGGAGTTGTTGTTAGAGGTATCTTAAGACACTGGCCAGTAACGAATTGTCAGAAGGAAGTTTTACTTATTGGGGAGTTGGAGGATCTTGTGGAGAATATTGCTCCTGGCCACTACAGGACGGTAGCTCTGCCATTGTGTTCACGAATTACCAAGTGTATGAACAGTTGGAATTCACAGGTAAAGCATACTTCTATTTCTGTCAAGGCATTTTATTCTCTCTTTTCATTCTTCATCTTAGTATCTCTCTCTTTTCCTGGTGAAACTCAATGATGTGTAATCCCCAGCAATTGGGAAGTTGTATTAAGTGCTAATCAACTCTCCTCTTTCATCAATGTTTTGTTTCTTGTTCTTGTGGAATAAAATATGAATCATTAGATAAAAGTTACTCCATGTTTTTACTTGTAATCTTTGCTTTCCTCATGAAATAATCAGAAAAGGAACCAAAACGATCCAGTTAAGTAGTTTGAAATATGATACTGTGTGACTGTGATGGAGAGAACTTTCATTTATCGAAGAAATAGCTAGACTGTCCCAGTTCCCTCTGAAACTCCTCCTTCCTTTCTTTCTTTGTAATCATCAACTTCTTTTATCCCTTTCTAGAAGGGCATGGCGTTTGTGGAAGCCGATCTTATTTGTCATTGCTCACAAAACACAACTTAACTGGCACTAAAGTTGCATACAGGTATAAGTTGCACTCTCCCCTCTTAATCACATTTGTCATGTTTCTTTTGTCCTCCGTGATTTGTCCATTGACGCCAGCGCCAGCCGGACTTGGATGGAGCATTTTACTTGCCTTGACATTTGAATCTGGATCACTCCTACTCCAAGTGACTAATGAAAATGCATTGGTTCAAATCCAGGTTGCAGAGCGAGCACTCTACGTGTGGAACAACGAGCAGTTCGTGAAGATGGCATCACAAGCAGTGGAAGATGTGTTTCCAATCCTGGTTGAGGGAATGGAGAAGAATCTGAAAGAACATTGGAGCAAGAGTGTGAAGCAACTGACCGAGAATGTGAAGGGGATGCTGGAAGAACTGGATCCCAGTGTATACTTGAAGTGCCTTTCACAGCTTGATCTTCAGAAGTCGGCTGCATATCACAAAGAGATGAGGAGGAAAGAGATGTGGGAGAGGGTTGAAATGGCAGCAAGCAGGAACCAACTACGTTGTATATGCGTTTCCAACTGAAGGAAAACTCTAGCATTAGTATACATACATATGTTTAATGGCAGATGGATCAAATCATGAAACTTAAATTGTAGCAATTCATGTATCATGTGATTTTCTAGTTTGTACACAGCATGGCTATGTAATATTGATAATTAACTAGACATATATTACAAACCGGGGAGTTGGAATTCCCATATAAACTCACCAAGTTAAATTTAACAATATTTTTTCAAAATATTTACGTGTTTTTATTTTATTTTTATATTTCAAGAAACAAAAAGTTATATATTTTGTACAATCTATTGCATTTCTTTTGTCCTTGTTGGTTGTTATAAATTATTATGATGGATTTAAATTATGATCTATATGAAATTTTAAAAGCATGACTCAAAAAGAAATTTTTTTTGAGCTCTGTAGTGGTAACAAGAGCTTGAACTCATAGGCCTAAGCTTGGAGTCTACCTTGCCTCTTTGAAGAGTGTGTGAAGTGCAAAACTTACTAGTAAGTTGTATTTTTTATAAATATACAATTTGAAAACTTGTAATATTAATTTTTTATGTAATTATTTTTTTAAAAAAATCTATTTTTTACCTGTAAATGTAAATTACATTAATCAAATCAACGTAAATTATTTATGTTCTCTAATTTTTATTTTAATTCCATCTATTACTGCTATTTTCTATAACAATATTAGTTGAAAAATAAATTTTATATATATATATAAACACAGTGTTGGGGACTTGGGCTTATTTTTGAGTCGAGTCTTTTGACTTCAGCTGAGTAAAACTACTGACGGCTTGTAACTAAGTTGAGAAAAACTACCAGGGCGACGGCTGTCGGTTAATTATATCAGAAGCTTAGGTAATTTCACCGCCATCCAAACTGTTAATCTGATTCGTATATCTTAAAGGGGTTTGCGAATTCAATTCACTCTTTATCATTTTGATTCTCAGGAGGTTTTATTTGATTCAATTCATTACGGGGGGTCTTTTGTTAGAGTTGATGTGCTTGTTAGTTGTTACCCACCAACTGTTCGACAGATTGCCTCCATGAATTTTGTACGGCGAACTACTATAATAGTTATTATTTAATCCATATTCAATTTCGGAACTATGGTCCTTAAGAATTATGAAAACTCCTGAAATCCATTAGTGGGGTTTTCAGTGCTCACGCACGAGCAAGTTTTTAGCTTTCTCTTATTATCCTATTTTCGATGCTTTATGAAAATTAGCTACATTACAACCTATGCATGTTTTACTAGTTCATAGGACTGTTCTTACATGATTTGTTCTGTCTGTGATCGTAGCCTTTTAGGAAGTTTCAAGAAAACTCATTGTCCATCTTTGTTTCTGACTTTCCTTTTTCTCTTTTTCTTGCTTATCCCGCCAATTGCTTAGAGGGCACTATCTAATTGTATTTCACTGTTATTTGAATTTTCTTGTTGTATGTGGACAGTAACTGGCCAGATTTCCCAACAAATGGCAATGCTTTCCAGTTTGAGGCCTGATTGTCGAGGTTCTGCTTCTCTATCTGTTTTTATGGTTTCCATGTCGGAGTTTAATTATGATCTTCTAGACCTGGTTATCAATCTACTTGATCTTCTTAGTACAGGTCTAGTTTGCCCAAGAATTGGTGCAACTCATCCTAAGCTACAATGTCATATTCATGGTCAAAAATGGAGGTTCAAAAGTCATAATGGCATTCAGCTGCCCTTTGGAAAGGTAATGATGGCTTTCTTTATTTGTCTTGATGTGTAGAGGCCTCAAATAGAGTTGTCTGTGGTCTCATATCATCTGCTTATTTGGGTCATAGTGGGGCAAACACATTATATTAACATTGTTTTGTTTTGTTATTTTTCAGTCTCGGAATGGTAAGGTTCAGCTTTTTCTTGGGAAGAAATTCACTCTATCTGGTGGAGGGAATCATCATCGCTTAACTGTTGATGATCGTTATGATCGGGAGCCTTTTTGGTCAAACTTGATACAGGAAACTTTCTGGTAATCTAGTTTAACCCAGCTGCTTCCTTTGCATTGCAACCCCACCCTGAGAAAGAGAAATAGAATGAGAGGACTTCCTTCTCCAACATGATATCTGATTCATAGGAGAGGCGAAAACCAATACTCAACTGGGTTACTGTCTTATTTTGTAGGGCTATGAAATCTTTGCTGATATTTCTTGTGGAGCAGCCAAGTCAGCTAAAGCACATAGAATGGCCAAGCTTCCAGAGCACAGTAAGTGTAGATGTTAATCTTAGTCTCATCATCTCTGTTACGGTGAGTTGTGCATTTTGATTGTTGAGGAATTCCCCTAATCACTTCATTTGGTTTCTTTTAGCCCATTGTTACATACTGCTCTAATCAATGCCAAGGTCAGCGTGAAGGATTATCATTTTGTAGTCAAAAGCAGAAATGACTCCAAGGCTTGTTTCTTTCTGCAGCTGAAGACTGCCACTCTGAGTCTTATTCTCGTCGGGCTGCTAATCGTTGCATTGTCCTCGGTTGACTCAGCTCTCTGTTACATACTTTCTTTGCTTCTAAGAAGACATGGTTAATTCAGCCACCTTACCTTACCAAAAGAATGTTCCAGACTGAATTCAGGCGGTCCTTTAGGCTTTGCATATGATCCAGAGGTATAGGATTTGAATTCTCATTCGCATCCGAGGGCCTGAATTAAACAGATCGCTTTTTTAACGTTTATGAACAATTGTGGGGCATGCAAACATGAGAGGACATCTCCCAGGGGCTATGCAAATGCATCTCAATGTATGGATCAGAATACTGCTTTCAGGCACCGACTAGTCTCCTTGTTCTGAATTATTACCAGTCAAATTGGCTTCGAATTTTGCGAATCTGTTTGATTTCCCGGTATAAAACAACACTTACACGAATTTGTTTGATTTCCTGTTACAAAACAACAATTACCTCGGCAATGTTCATGATCTTGTGCCAGAAATATTCCAAGAAAACGAAATAGTTACCAACGCCACAAGTCTCAAAATTACCTCCCAATCAGGGGTCCGAAATTCTGCATAGATGAGAAGGGCTGGCAATTCATTGAACAGAAAAACCTTCGATAAAAGTTCCATTTCCGTGGTGATAAAATGAAATCATATGAGCAATAATGAATTTCCATCCCAATATCGATTTTTGCATTCTATAGCCTTAGTAAATTTGAACATCTAACAATTCTAAAATTGAGAGCATGAAAATGTAACATTTCAAGAAAACTAAAATATCATCCCACAATACATCCATACGGCTTTTTTGATCCACAGATAATTCTTTTAGAAAGAATCAAGAGGAGCACACATACAAGTAGAGTGAAACCAAAAATAACAGTTAGGTACTAATTACATTGAATTTAATTGTAAAATGCATACAACTGAATTAACAATGACAAAGGAACATTGTGTTTCTTGTTCCCACCATCTAAATCCTACAGGCAGAAACAGAGACTGCAGCTTCAAATTGAACTAAATTACAATTTATCACCAACATCAACACCAAAAGACATTGTGATCAATAAATAAAAACATCTCCTCTATCAAAATCTTGTGGAACTCATACACCGATCCCGTCAACAAGAACCTTGAAACTATCTTCACTCTTCATCCAAGAAGGAAATATAAGAATCAGACTTTGAAATGAGTAACTGTCCCTTTCTCTATAAGTTCACAACAAAGGGTAAAAAAGAATCTAAAAACCTCCATAAGCACAACCCTGTACACCAAAACTACTGCCTCCAATCAAATGTTGCTTCACCTAAGAAATTCAGATGCCTTGAAGAGTGAAAAATATCTTCAAGTCCTAAAACATGCACAGAAACAATGCCCAAAACCTTGGTCCTCCATAAGAATGTGAGAAGACAACCGCTTTACAACCAGAAAATGCTAATTTTGACAACAAGAGAAGCAGGTAGATGTGCAGTTCCAAGGCCTCATCCTTTGAAGACAAGCAGTAACAAACAAAGAACGTCCACTATTTGAATTATGTCAAGAATATTATACTCCATACATGGATAATTTCTCCCTCACCGGGGGCTCCAAAGCAGACAAGAATTGTTCCCATGAACCATTCTTCAGCATCTGGTGAAATATTTTTATCAATCCGACAATAAATAATTTTTTTCCTATAATCTTTCAAATAAAAAGAACCTTAAGAATGTTGAGAAATGAAAAATAATGTGGGACAAACTGCATATACATCTATTGCTATGTATAGAAGTAGTATATTTGTGAAGCATGTAGATATTCACTTCTTCCTTTTGTCCTGGTTTTCAAGGTTATATGAAGAGAGATTAATGCAATAATAGAGCTAAAACTGTTTTCAAGAAGTTTCCAAAGAATAGGTATACTGTTTGGAGATTTCATCAGAAAGTTCATCCATGCATTGTCCATTATTTTAAATGCAGTAGGCAAAAGAAAATAAGCCTTTCTTCTCCATGTTTGTGGTGTTGTTTGGATAATGTAGATATTTGTGAAGCATATAGATATTCACTTCCCTTCCTTTTCTATTTATTTATTTTTTTGGTCCCGGTTTCTAACGTTATTTGAGTAGACATTAATCCAATAATAGAGCTAAAACTTAAGAAGTTTTAGAGGAACAGAATTTAATGTTTCTAGATTTCATCAGAAAGTTCATCCATGCATTGTCCAGTATTTTAAATGCGGTAGACAACAGAAAATAAGCCTTTCTTCTCTGCATCTGTAGTGTTGTTAAGAATGTAGGCTTCTATACAAATAGTAGAAAGGCAATGCTTACTTGTTTATAGCCCTGCAGAACTTGACACACTTCATTATGCAAATCCTCACTTCTTATTTCCTGCAAATTGTACTTTTTAAGGTCAGAACAAATAGCCTCATTTTTTTGGCTGCTCTTTCAAAGTTCTATACAAAACAAACTTACATGCCAACTTGCAATAGCTTTGCAGACATAAACAAGTGAACTCAAAGCCCCAGGTGGATGTGCTCTAATCTGTAGGCAAATTAAGACAAATTCATTTATACTATCCATTAAGTGTATTTAAAATCATCATGAAAGGAAATGCAAACCATTGCACATAAACCACGGAAAGCATCCTCTTTCTCAACATCATCCCGTATCCTGCCAAATGTCACTCAAATGTTAAAGAGTACCAAGTAGAGGTATTTTCTAGAGCAAAGAAACAACGACTCCAAGAAAGAGCATTTCTTCAACATGGTGAGCTGCCTAAATTCAGGGAACCTCCACATTGTACTAATTACAAAAAAGAAAAAACTGCTTCAAGAGGCCAACATGTTAGCTCATCAACAAGTACAAAACCTCCTTGCAGAAAAAGCCAGTGTGCTCTTGAAATGATTCTGGTAAATGATTAGATAAATTCTTAGGCAATTATCTGAAAACAATAATAAAAATATAATTTCTTTATGACAGTTAATTGGCACACAGACATATATTTAATGGATCAAGAGGAAAGTGCCGCATGATTCCTGGAAACCAACATTAGGAGAATAATTCAAATAAAATTTGACTTGCAGGTCATTAATTTTCTAAATTAGTTGTATGAAACATATTCTGCCTTTCAGTTGCAATACTTTATCAAATTTGGATGGTCAACAGTGGTATAAATTGTTCTAGGAGGAAAAATGAAAATGGCAATGCGAAATCCACAGAAAGATTCATTTTATACATCTTTTTGGATTTTTTTTTTTAAAGAAAGCTTATCTTGACCAGTCAATCCTCAGAACCAATCCCCTCTTGTTCCATTAAATTAATAGTATTATTGATCTTTCAGGGAGACTCAGTAAAATAAAGAAGGTTACAAATTCCTTTTTTCTATGTCCAAAAAATACAAGGAGCTAATACCTTCCCTGATCTTAAACTAAATTTAGGCTGTATTTGGGAAGCAATGCTACCCAATCCAAACCAAAACTCCAATTTAAAATACTATTAATTTAAATTAATTTTCATTTCTCGAAGACTGTCACATACTCACAACACATCATATTTTTTCTCTCTTTTATTAACGATTGGGACCCACATTTACCCCATTCAATATTATTTTATTAATTTTAACAAACACATCTCAATCCAATCATAATCTAACTACAGCCTTAAAAAACAAATAGGTGAATGCAAATGAAACTCTTTCTTTCTTTCATTCATTCTTTTCTGCACCTATTCTTCTCAATCACAGTCATCAAAAAATAACATAGATAAAACTAATCCATCAGTGTTCACTGAGTAGATGGGAAAGGCATGACTTACATTGACAAAGCAATACACCAAGACTGCATGAAATGCTCCATGTGGGGTGACACAAGCTCAGGACAGACCCAAGCAAGTCGCCCAAGGGTGATTGCACTATTTTCTATAAGTGACTTGTTCAAGCCCTTCACAGCATAAAAAGATTTGATCAAAATAGTTGTGTGCAACAAACAGCATGTGTATATCAGAAACTTAGAGATGTGCATGCTTAATGCAGATGATAGAAAGGCATAAAGCAATCAACAACACGAATGAGATTTTATCACCTCAGCATGTTGGAGTATTGGGACTAGGTATGAAATCACTGTCATCACGATTGGCGACATATCTTTCTGAACCTGGAAGATTAATTTCAAAATGCAGTTAAGGACACAAACTGCTTCAAATAATTCCAGGTAATTAGAAAGAGAGAATTTCAGCCACTACGACATCAATCCATCTTCAATCCGAAGTAATGATAAATACAAGTGCAATTAGCACAAGAATGAATCACAGAGTTTCTTACTTGAACAATCAGTTCTTCTTGCACACAAACTCAACCGAATAATGAAACATGTTTCCACTGGATTATATGGAAATAATAGGAGCATACTTCAGAAGTAGCATCACACACATATCGGAGCACATCGTTTTTGGATTAAGTTTCCATTTAAATATCACCCCCCCCCATATACATGTTGCCTATTGTCTCTCCACAAAATCCCAAGAATTAATACTCCTTCCATTCAGATTTGAAAGTCCCATTTCCGATTACATATGAAGTGGGACATTCAAATCCAAATGGAGGGAAAATATGTTTTGATTTTATACTTGACTTCTTACAAAGCTTGTGTTGTTCTCTTTACAAACATAAAAACAAGTATAGTTGGCCCTAGCCACTGCACCCAAATTCTTTTGGCCCTAAATATCCATGATGCTCCTTCAGACTGGTAATTCAATAACTTTCATGAATGAGAAACTAAAATGAACACTTGTCTCTACCAGTCCTTTCAGAACTGATGAAATATCTCCCTCTTCACTATTTCCTGCTAATTTCCCCGCACCTCAGCTAGATGTTGCTTCAGTAAGCAGGTTTGCATTCTAATCTCCATCTAAATTTACTTCCAAGGAAGTGACAAGAAGCAGAGTAAAAAAGATTTGAATGATGACATTTACCAGGGAGCCCAGTGGATAATGAGCCAAAGCTCCAATTTCAAATGCAATTAGCTACAGCCACAGTAAATCATGTTTGTTCATGGGACCCTGACATCTGATGTATGTCAGTAGCTCTCCAGAGGTTTTGAGGGTGTTGCAGGAAAGGAGAAGTAGGGAGCAGAAGTAGAGATAGCAGTTGCGGACAAGAGAAAGGGAAGGAGAAAAGGGAAGTTGTAGCAAAATGAGGATGGGTGCAGGCAATCAAAGGGAGTTGGAAAATGGACTAGAAGATGTCTGCCCAGACTTGGGCAAAGTGGTTGCAGTTTAAGATGATTGAGGAAGTTGGGTCTACAGTGAATGAAAATGGGAACAGAGAATAGTTCATACCCATTGTTTGGTCTATCTTTTAGTTTTACATGTAGTCGTGGACAATTCTGCTCCCAAAGAAAAGAACTATAATGCCAGCTTACTATGTTCATATAGCAGGTTATTTCCCCAGTCTAACAAGTCATCCTTATTGCAGTAGATGGGGATGGCCCAGATATAGGAAAGCTCCAATATTATCTACCAAACAGTTAACCTGGGAGTCAAACCTAAAATTCTACAACGCAGAGAAAACATTCCACCAAAACTTGGACCGAGCTATGAACCAATAGTCATACACAATTCAGGGCTGTTTAAAATTCAAAAGCACATTATAATTGAAATAGACACCCTAGGTTAAAATGACACCACCAGAAAGCTACAATTCAAGAAACAGAGAAATCATTTTTCCTTCAAAGATCCATAGCTGTTAAATTTGAGGCCACCTCAATCCTGCCATTTGTATTACAGTACAAGGATTATTGTCTACCTTGATCGCCAGTTCTCCAATGGCCCAGCATGCATTATTGGCCACTGACACAGTCTCCTTCAGCTTAGGGGTATTCTGCTACATTATAGATTGTGTAAATGAGATACTGAAATAAACAAAACCAATACCGAGAACAGGCAGATGAATCTCTCTTTACCAGTTGCTTGGCTGCAACATCCAGAAATTCAGACAGACGGGAATGCAAGTGCACAGGACAAGCCTAGGAGATATCACCCAAAATTACTCAATATTGATTAGACTATATTCATGCACTTTTATGAGAAATAATCAACTTACTCGTGCAAGGTCACCGAGCAATGCAAAGGCACTTTGCCGAACATCAGGAGCATCATCCATGCAGCATTGCAGAAGCAAGTCCCTCAAGTTACTTTGGGAGACCTAAAAGAAGAGGAAGATTTATAAATAAAGTGGAATAGCAAGCCAAAGCTACTAAAAATTTCTCACAAAAGGATCTCTTTTGGCCAAGTTAGTAATCATTTGATTATGGAACTATTTGTTCATTAGTATATTTAGTAAAATGATGCAAGTGAGACCATATCCCATTGAGCATAACTCCTGCATTAGTTGTGAGGACAAGAGAATGGCTTGTACAAGTTCCACCAGGTAAAATAATATAACACTTCAATCTGTGTTGGGGTTACGAACATAAGCATATTGAACTCGGCAAGTAGCCTTTCTCTGAGAAATTATATTTAACTAGAAAATAAGACAACACAAATTGTGTAAGGATGCAGTTAAAGAATCCAAATTAGAATTCACTTTAGGAAAATATCTAAGCCACAGAGGTTTAGCACAGTAAAAAACCACTATAACAAGACTTATTGTTTCTTTCCGTTTAGGATGCCAAACAAATCAAAACCACTATAACAAGACTTCTTGTTTCTTTCCTTCTTGTTTCTTGTTTCCTTTGTCCAACAACTAAACACTGACGTTTTCATTCTCTTTCCAAAACAATATTCCCCACTAAAAAACAGCAATTCTTATACAAGCGTGAATGCCACATGGCTGACAACTTAATTTGATTGAACTGGCTCCCTGACCCCTGAGTGTATTGGAGTAGAACCCAGAATTGCCTATTGTATGTATATATAGGGTCCTGCCCCGCTCGTCGGGAACCTGAACTATGACATCTTGGCAAGCATAACAACCTTTTCGTTAATCATTTCTCCTGTACAACATGGTTCTTTTGCAATTTATACATACACATTCATACACACAGATTGTCAATAACAGCAAGAACATGTACAAGGAAATAGGATTACCAAACTTTCTATTCCGCTACCAAGACCCTCAGTGAGTCCAGATAGAAGATCCAAAGAGCAAACAATAAACTCCTTGTCATATTGGCACCCAGCAGAAACAGCATCAACCTGCAAATCAAAATCTCAATATGAATCCTAAAATTAGGGAATCAAAAGTCAGGAAAAGATAAGTGACGTTTCAACATTGGAAGATAAGACATTCCTTAAGAAATGTATGGAACTACAAAATTGGAGCCCTATAGCTTTGAGCTGACAAAGGATTGCACCAACTCTTTTACAATAGGATCATAAGAACAAGCTAAGGGAAACAAATTCAAACTAACAACCAAAACCCAATGAATTAGCATACCAGTGTGATCATTCCAAACACATAAGAATTCATTCGTTTTCCCCAAAAAATATCAGATACAAAAAACCAAACAAGAGAGAGAGAGAGAGAGAGGGCATGTTATTTTCAGCTGCATAAAATTTTAGAAAGACAGAATAGAGGTCAGCATGTAAGGGTTAGGCATATCCAGAACAGATAACAGGCAAATCTCTATGCTGGTAAGTTATCTTACAGATTGCTCACAGAATGAATAAGTTTGACATGTTGATATGAACAAGTACACCTTTACAAACAAAACCATCAGATAAGAACACAACTTGAACTTAAATTCCAAATGGATAGAGTAATCTATATGCATACAAAATGAAGGTCAGCTAATCTAAAGAACCACAACATCAGTTGAGTAACCGTAGTAGTTGTGACGCCAGAAAAAAGATATCACATCTATTAAAACCTTTGCCAATTGCTGGGTCTGGATGATGTCTATGCACCTCTGAAAAACTGGTTGAGCAAATTGCACAAATCCGGTACCCAATGCCTGAAAGGAGAGAGGTGTTATATTATAACTCAACAACCAGAAGCCTTTTTTCAATATTGCACTATTTAGCATGTAGTTCCTTCCGCATAAAATACTACACAAACAGGTTCCGAATTGAAAAGTTACAATTACTAAATCTGATTACAGCCTTGCAATTCAGGTTAAACCTAAGATATGTACAGTCTATTAGACATGAAATGAAGCCAAATCCCAAATCATAACATCCCACTTAAAACATAATTGTCAAAAATTAAAGTTTAACAAGTGTTCTAGATCACCTGAAACCTCTAAAGACTTCAATGCCAATCTCAGTTTCATCCCTTATTTATTGCTGATGACATATTTGGTCCCTAATCTACCAAAATGAACAGATATAGTCCCAAGTGACAAAAATGCCCACATTTAAGGTTTACTGTTGGATCCAAAATCCAAGGAGAACGCCTACTACCAACGTAAATTCCATGCACCATGTTGGATCACCACCTCAGTTAGTAAATTGGAACACAAAAGCCTTTTGAAAACAAAATAAAAACAACAAAGTACCTGTGCTATAGATGTAAAGCACTCAAGTAGAGGAAAAAGATCCCTATCAGAGTTGGAAAGTTGCTGCCACTTAGCAATCAACGGGGGCATCAAAATTTCAAGATACTTGGGCTGTAGAAATTCCAAATGTGGAACTTAGTAATCAGATGTGTCTTTGTTCAATACCGCTCACGGGTAACAAACCATGTGCAGAAAACAGATTTGACGAAAAGACATAAGCATTTATAGAAATATAATAACCAGCATGCTTCATAGATCCCACCTGATTCAATTCCCCTCCAACAGCATCAGCCAATGTTCCAATAGCATCATATACTATTCTCAGGTTTCGCCTCTGAATTAAAGAATGTAACACATAAGAAAGGGAGAAAGAGATGTGATACAACAAAGCTTCAGACATAATATCAAGTAAATAGATAACAATGCAAGGGATCAGACTTCAAAATGAGATGGGTAATTTCGAGAATTAAGTTAATATGAACCATCCCCAAGTCCCCCAAAGAAAAAAGAAACTACAAAAACCTGATATTTTCCAAAAGCATGCATCAAGTGCTGCAAAATTATATGTAGGAGTGGTGCTAACTCTTCTGCAGCCTCCTGCAGACAGAAGATCTCAATTAAATAAATGTTTCAGAATGATGCAAAGCAACAGCAAATTATTTCCCTTAAAAACCTCTTCAAGTGTAGCAAAAGCTGAACAAGCAGCCTCCTGCACCCGCTTATTGTCATCCAATATTCTTCGTAGAAGACCCATGAGAACTTTGCTGAATTTCTCATGACCTTCTTGATTATCAGTACCCTGAAACAGAAAACCATACAGGTTACCTTTTTTTAATTTATCAAACTGCAATAGATTTAGTGTGGCAAGAAGGCTTTAAAATATTATTACCATGGGAAAACCCTATATCCAAGACAGCCATTCTCATCATACATTTACATAGTTGCTTAATTGAATCAGAAAAAATAGATATACTGAAAGCAAAAACTTGTAAAAATGGCTCCCAACACAGAACCAGGGAAGGCCAGCTCTATGTGGCCCCATCTACTCACCTGTGGAAAATATGACTATCTAAGTGGTGATCATGTTCCTAGGACCATATAGGGCTGCACCAGAACATATATTCAGAGACTCCTGAATGAATTCCTAAGAAATATTGGCATATAAACATTATGCAAATCTGCTTTTATATTCATACTCTAATCACATGCTAATACATCTAAAGCATCAACGACTTACTCTAAGGTATTTGTTTTCACAATTAAACAAATCAGAGCAGAGTATAACGTCAAAACTATATATTTGTGAAGTCAGCAACCTTGTGCATCAACTCCCATTCTTTTCCTACAGTATATTGGTTCAAGAAGGCTCTGGAACCTTTTTGTCCTCATGTCAGAGCATTAAATGCCATGACATCTCAAAAGATTTTCAGCCACACAGCTGGTGCAGCTCTTTTTACTACTTTATAGAGAAGAAAATGTTCTGAACTTTGAGATGAACCAGCATGGGCTAATAAGAGGATTTGGGACTACTTACATGTACAATATATTTGCTGAAGCGGGAAAGTGTCCAGCAGGAAATACTTCGTATGAGAGGGAATTTGTCATCTAGAAGGGGAATAAGGAAAGCAACAATCTGGAAAAAGAAGATGTTATATTTTCATTTTGTAAGTCAAATTTAAAAACTGTTCAAAGATTGGAAAACAAATTAATAAGAGGTAATTGCAGTCATACAACTTATCAAGAGAATTAAAGCAAACACAAATGCAGAAACTATTATAAGAGCAGCAATACAGCAAAACTCAAAATTGTGCCCAATCGCATGTGAACTACCATTTCATCAGCTGCCACTACGAGGTACAAATTTTCACTATCATCATCTCATCCCAACCACATTTGTAGGTAAATCCTCTATCTTCAAAGAGTAGAATGTCTAGTGAGGCACAAAGTGAAAGGACAACATGCAGGAGACAAGAATTAACACGAACATGTTCAAGAAGTCATGGTCCATAATGGAAATACACGGATAAAAAAGGAATAAACTTAATATGCGTAAAAGTGAACAAAGGTACCCCCCACCCACCAGAATAGTAGAACCTATGCAAATATGGTTTTGGCATATTTGAAAATGAGCAGTCAATCAAGATCCCAGAGAACTCTTGAAGGAAAGGACATGGGTAGGACCAACTATCAGCAACTATGTATTATTTACAAAATTAATTTATTATTATAATAATAATAAATTATTTTTTAAAAAAAAAAAATCTCCCTACCTCTGACAGAAGAGGATAAAGTCCATTAAAGCAGCCCTCAGCTATAGCACCAATAGCCAGAACAGCAGCTTCCCTTTCTTTCCACGATGCATCGTCTGCCATTCTTAATTTTGACTGCAAGAATCAATAACAAAAATTAATTCACATAAGTACCACAATGTTGATGCATACGAGTGTTCTCCCACTCCTTGCTTCACAACCCCCAGCAAAGAATCTAAGACCAATATGTCAATCATTTTAAAAATTAAGTGTGTCTCCAGCTGGTCTTTTTCACCAATAATGCATAGCAAAACAACTACAGAACAAAATTTAATGCAATAAGATAAAATTCCCATCCGAAACTTCTGAGTAATCGATCCAATTCTATGGTTTTGTGTATAAATGCACAAACTGGTCCAAATAGATTAGCAATTCTTTTTTCTCCTTTTGCTAGGAATTTTTTTTTTTAAAAATCAGTTTTTATATCTCCTTTTCTAGAAATTGCAATTCAGCACCCAAAAAAAAAAAAAAAAAAAAAAACAGGGGACAGTTTGGAAGAGCTTCAAACCATAAATTGGACTAGATAGTGTTTTCGATGTAAAGCTTAAGTTGCATGTGAATGGACACTCAATCTATCATTTTCATGGCTCATCATTGTTAGGGACCCTTTTCTTACAGGATGCTCAGTATTTATTGCTATGTGGTAAAGCATATTTTCATTTCCAAGATTCATTGGTTTTAGGAACCCTTTTCAAGTGGGATGCTGGGTAATTATTGCATGATAAAAAAGCATGGAGCAATTTACATCCAAGGGCTGACAAAATGGATCACCATCAATACTAGCATGTCAAATCAAAGTCCTCACTAATCAAGTATTTCAGCCTTCTTCATTCTGAAATAGGAAACTGCATAGATTATCCACTAGAAAGTTTTGGCAAAATAAATATTTAAGGAAATGAGAACTACTTGTACTAGGAGACAGCATGTTGAGATACATAGAGTTTTCCTGGTACAATTATACATAAATGTATGTGTAAAGTTGTGGAATCTCATAATTAGATTTATTTAAACTACTTATTTGTAGTTAGACAAGCATTTTATCCCAATAAATTCAAGTTGACAGGTTAATTTGTTTCCCTGTTTAAACATCCTGTATTTATTAAAACAACAAAAGTTATCTGATGGTGCCATGCATCCTCTGTAGCTGCATTCAGCAGTTGTCTCATTAAAGCATGCTCATTGCTCACTCCAGAAGACCAAAGCAAATAAAGAAACCAAAAATAATTGGAGCAAATTAGGCCCTCCCAGATGATCTCCATTCAATATCTTTTTCCCCAGAAACAGCAGCACAAGTCCAGAGTGGAAAAAAGAAAATGAAACCAGAATAGAAGAAAGAAAACAAAGGTTGAACCAATGTTTGTGGACTAATTACCTGAATAATAGGCATCAAAGTAGGAAGAATTTCATCCCCAAAAACATTTGAGAGAATATCTAGAGCAGCTGCACTGCACTTCCGCAAGTTCCAAACGTTAACAGTGTCATCATCCTGTAAAAAGAAACTGAAGTATTATAATTGGATAGACAATAAACCTTTCCAACTAGAGCCACTTATACTTGATTTGGCCCACATATGACACCAAAAATTGACATCCAAACACCAATGAGATAATAGAGAAAGCTGAAAGACAGCCCTGCAGTAGAGTTTTACAAGCTTACGAGGTCAAAGCTCAGGTACAACTAAACCCATTACCCTTCTAAACCTTCTCCCCAGATAACAGTCACTACCTACTCAAAGCTCTCATGCATTTTGTTTGCCCTTTATCACTCCAAAACTTAGCTGTTTATGCATCAAAAATAGGTAGGAGGCATATCTCATCCAAACCAAAGTCACACCCCTCCCATCTTCAAAAAAAACCTCAAATATATATGGAAAAACTTTGGGGTTGTCAAGCCATGATAGCACAAAGTTCAAAGCAAAAGAAGAAGCTTACGTCATCATCTTCTCCATCCTCTGATCCATGAAAACGTGATGCATGAAAACGAGGCTTCAGATCCTGCAGACCATGTTCTTTATGAGAAACTTTTCAGAGCTCAGATCAACAACATAATTTAAGATCTGTTCTCTTAGAGCTTAACCTGATCCCGATCTGGAACGGATCCATCTTCCTGGAATTGCATGTGAAGTAAGAAGAATAGCAGGACAGAAAACCTCAGAAAGAAACAAAGTCGGACAAAAAATAAAAAACTGGACCTCAGCCTCAACAAGTGATTCATCATCAGCAGCATAAGCCATGTTCGATAGCAAAACCTACAAAAATAGTAGACACATGACACCATAAATCCAGTCCTATCAGACATGCTAAGCAAGTCTCTCAGGGAGAGGGAAAAAGAACAAAACGTGAGTATTGACCGTACCGGAAGAAGCCTTGGCACGAAATCCTTCAAGTTCTCAGGAGGCAGCTGTGCATCACAATATGCTGACCTGTCAATCACGGAGAAGCTATAATATTTTGCAAATAGACAAATGAGCTATGAAATTCTTTGTAGCCAAAATAATTTACACCATGTTTGGATTACAAAAGGGGAAGGAGAGGGAGGGGGTTCTGGGGGGAATGGCACATTTGCTTCTATCTTGTTTAGTTGAGGTGGAAGAGAAGTAAATGTCAAATACTTCCCAACCCCTCCAATTTTGGAGGGATGGTTTGCTGATGTGGAGGGGAAGTTGCTCCCCCTCTCAATTTACTTGCCACCCTCTCCCTCCAACCAAACAAGAGAAATAAGTAATTTACCTCTGTACCAACCCCCTTCCTTTCTTTTTCCCTTCCGCTTTTCACTCCAACGAAACTAACACTTAGTATAAAATCTACAAGTGTCCTTTGTACGGCATCAAGTAGAAATGATCAGTCAACTAGGGCCAAATGAAGAACTATATTATAGAAGTCAAGTGATAAATTGATAATTCAAGCACATGATGTATATCCGAACAACACAAAACATGAATGCTGAAACAAGAAATCAGACCCAGTTTTCTACAACGTTTACTTGGTTTAAAATCCTTCTCTGAATCCCTCATTCAAGTAAAATGTTAAAATTGCTTGAGAATCAAAGACCAATGGGGTTCAGCTAGTCAATATACTTTTCTCCTAAATCCTGTAAAATACATATGGAGAGAAACAGGGCCACACTTCAGCTACAACAATTAATTTGAAGCATGATATCTCACGAACCTTAAAGTTCAGTTAATAACACAAATAGTTCTACAAGAACCATCATGGAATGCCATTCGATTTCAAAAGGGACTATGCAACAACTGAAATTTTTTGCTATACAACTTCAAGACACGCAATTCCCTATTATATAACTAGAAGCACATTCAAATATGAGGTTCAAAGAGTGGAAGATTACCAAAATTCACAAGCTTCAAGAGCCACTTCATCATCAGGGTCCTTGTTAACTTGTAACATGTATTCGATTACATTCTTCAGATGCGGCTGTAATCCGCAATAAAATGAAATCAATAACCACACGAGGGTAAAAGATATGTGGCATGGAATTACTTTTCCTTCTCTAAATTACCCAGATTAGAAATAATGAGCAGTGACAACTAAAACCAGTTGTAATGAATACTTTTATAGAAAAAATAAATAAATTATACACGTAATATGCTGACATTAAATATTATATAAATTTCTGAGGCATGTTACAAACTTCATTAACCAACAATTACAAACAATTAGAAATTTACCTCAAATGAAAAATAGATTTTTTATTTAAAAAATAAAAAAAAAATCACAATTTGGTACAAACCTCAGTTTGGATCTAAAGGAGTACAGTTCCCTGATCCCTAAAAAAATTTGTTGAAAATAATTTGGATTGAGAAAATGCGCTTATATTAATAATGGTCCCAAAAATATTGGATACAATGGAAGACCCACCTCTAGAAAATCAGGGCGAACATCAATCAGTTGAACAAAAGCAGAACAAACCTGTACAATGTAATAGGAAAGACAAACAGATGGAAACCCAAATAAGTAGGTGGAAAATATCAAAAAATAAAAAAAAAAAACAACCCAACCTACAGAATCACAGAGGTAACAGGATTCAAGGAAGACAGACAGGTGAATCAGCAAAGGAGCTACCACCAAGCTTAACTAATAAAAAGTGGATCTCAAAAATGAACCAAAAAGAGGCAAACTGAATTTCCAACAAGCAATTGGTTAAAGCAGAGACCAAGATAACCAGCCAAAATGACTTTTTCTCAACTAGATAGTGCCAATTAACTGAGTCCTATCCAGAAAGCTGCATAATCTAATAAATCAAATTGACTAATATTAGATATGTAATTACTTCATTTAATGAACTCCTTACAAGGATATCCCCCCTTATACTTCGCTCTTTTGGGACTGTCAATATCTGTTGCTCAACTGGCTTAATAAATTTTGAAGGCTCATTTAATGACAAGAAAGGCACTGGCCTGGAAAAGTTACAGACAGACAGCAGAGAGATCGAATTTGCAGCAGCGAATAGAAACATACCACCACTTCGGGGATAAAAAGAGGAGGTAAAAAAATGCAGGAAATTACGGATATGGCATAGAAAGAAAGAAATCTTACGCATGAGAAAACAAGTAACAGCCACCAAACACAGAAAAAGGCTTTACATTGGCAACTTCCCAAAGCAGCTAATGAAAAGGTTCTATACAAACAATAAACAAGCCAATATCTCCCTATGCTTTGCATCATTTTCACTTCACATATCCTTTACCAGAGAAGCCTTTATGTTCACAAGTAGTGTAGGGGGGAGGGGAGGGAATTTCTCCTGCCCCAACCCCAATTTAATATTTGGGGAAAAAAATGAATATCTGAATGAGATTTTATTATCATATGTTGAAAGGAAATGTTATCAATCTAGGAAGACATATCATTTTAGTGTCTACAATCCAGGGTTCAATACGATTATCCAAAAGGAAATACAATTGTTGGTGGTTATTACTGGTGTTTATCATAAGTTGGGTAATGTACACTAAGATTAGAATCACTATTATCATTAGACTTCTAAACTCTGTAGCAAAGCATTATTGGACATGGTATGTTTCTATTGGTATAAAATACAATTCAATTTACAAACTTTTGAATCAGGAAAATTTTGTGATTGACTGCTGCATTGACCTCTAAGTTATTTTTTAATTCAAATGTCATGTTTTTTTCAATTCATATTTATGTTTATTTTAAATTAAACTCTAGTAAGATCTTTTATTCATTTTGCATTAAATTTGACTATTTCAAGCTTCAAATATTTATTTATGTGCTATTAAAATCCCCCCCAAAAAAAATCGAAAAAGAAATCCCTGTTTCCTCCCTGCTAGTAAGGAAGAGAAAACTCAGAAATCATACTTGCGTACTTGTGTCAAATTTGGATAGAAAAAATATACGAGAACCTCCAAAGATCAACACAAGGAAGTTAAAAAATGTTTTTGTTTTTTGGTGCTTGTGTATAAAATGAAGCCATCACATTTTCCATAAACATTTGGACCTTGAAAAGTGTTGATATGTGCATGGTACTTATCATTCCTTATCTTCTCCTGAAGCAATGGAGCTTATCCAATTTTGCAGACATCGTTATCTTTTCATGTCTGAAACAAAATTACTGATTCACATCCAGATAAAGCATCTAATGAAACCAACACCCCCTCACCCCCCCAAAAAAAAAAGATCATTAATATATAGGCAACAAGCATCAGGAGGGGAAATGTACTTGAAAGCAAATAGGAATGTATTAATGAGTTTGTTTTACACGCCACATGTACGAAGAAAGAAGGCAGCTGATGTCATCATTAGTCTGCAAGCCCATTGGTGCATGATACTTCTATATTGTCAATTCAATAAAGCAAATTGTTGAAGCTACTTACCAGCTTCCGCACCTCGGGAGCAGGGTCATTTGCAAGAATAAACAAACCTTGTAAATATTTGTCCATGGCCATATACAAAACCTGGGGGTAAAACATTTTGTTGGCTGAGCATTAAGCAATTAATTTACAAAATACAGGACTCACCTACAAATGAGGAAAAAGGAACAACTTCAAAATTTTTGCACTTATACTCACTTTTGGCATTAGCATAATGTATTGATTCACCGAACTCAGGGAGAGCTTTCTTAATGAAACATGTGGAGACTGGAAAAGCTGTCAAAAAATAACAGAAAATCATTGTAACAAATTCAGCACAGAAACAGGAGACAACGAAAGCACAAAACCTCTAGCTGCCACTTTCTGGGCACCAGACTCAAAGGATAGGAATGAGGAGAGAGCATACTAAGAGGATAACTGGATGAGGAAAAACGTGTCACCTGGAGAAACCTCGGAAGGAAAAAGTTAATTGGCCGTTCAGATAATCCAGCAATATCAGAATCCAGCACTTGAGGTATGTCCTCACAAATCTGCACCAATCCGCATCCTCTAGGTTAGAAAATTAATTTACAAAAATTAAACACTAGCAATCGGGCAAACCCCTAACATTTCCTCAAAGCTCTTCTAACATTACCAGTTAGAATAATTAGCATGCATGTCTATGCAGGACGTACAACATACCTTTGACAAAGCATCCATGGCACCTTCCATGTGATTCAAGTCATTACTATCCAAGCACTTTACAAGGGCATGGAGCAATTCAAGCCATCCAACAACTCCACCTATCTGAACAAGAACACTTATGATTGTTCCAGCTGTAGACCTGATATGCCTGTCAGCCGCTCCTAAACAAGGTAACAACTCTGCCTTTATGTATTGTTGATTTGCAGGAGGCATGTTACTATATGTGGTTCGAAGGTTATTCTTTAAGAGCAGCCCAGCCGCTTGACGAACATCCACTGATTTTCCCTGTTTGCATAAACAAAATTCTTACTTCCAAGTGTAAGTTCTATAAATCTCAAGTCGCCTTAATGGGAACACACTTTAAATACCAACATTGAAAAGCTAAATAAAACACTCTTAATATCATTTCATATCCTCCCGTTGAGCAAGATGTGGACGATGGGCATTTAGAGGGTTGATGCTTTTGTAAATTCTGAAGAAAACCATTGTATCTGTTTTACGTGGCAGTGTAACATAACTTCCCAGAAACCCAAACAGTTAAAGATTTCCGTTAACATGCATAAACCCTCAAAGCCGAATATGGATCCAAAAAATCAACTCCAAGAACAAATTAACCATCTACTCGATCAACATTATAATTGTAAATGTTCCATTCGAACTAGCACGGCATCAAAAACATAAACCCTACTTAAACTTGGTTGACAAAAAAATCAACTTGTAGGGAAACGTATACACCGAATGAAGTATCAACAACTGACTACTTCATCAAAAGAAAAAAAATTAAATTTCAAAAAATTATATAAAAATAAAGCAGCCGAAGCATGATTACCTCAGCACGAGCAAAAATAAAAGCGAGATAATTGTTGAAATCAGGGAACTGAGAGTAGTGCTGGAGTTGCTGCCAAATTTTAGACTTATCGGATGTCGGAGACATCTGCTGCTCCAACAGTCCACAGATCTCTTTGAACCCATCCTCCTGCGGCTGCCACACAACACCCGTAGCCATCTTCTCCGTTCCCTGCTTTATATTCCAAGCCGATTGATATAGATATAATGATACCAAAAGAGATTCCTCGACAAAAAAGGAAACGAGGCAGGGTTTTGAATTGACAGAGTAAAGGGAAACGCAGAGCCGACGACGACGAGGCTCTGTTTCAAGAAGAATGTAAGAGAGAGAGCGAGAGAGGACTGGGTTTTCCTTTCTGGGCTTTGGTGGGTGGGATTACCTACGCACGGGTGTTGGTTTACTCGTACCTGGAGCCAATAGACGTCTTACTCTTGACTCAATGATTGGGCATCCGGAACATGTGGGGGCGGAGAGTGGGAAGTGAGTTAGATTGTGCCTGAGTTGTAAGTTGTAACACAATTTTGAAATGCTAATGAAATAAGTGTGTTTTTATTTTCAGCAATAATAACAAAGTATCCAATTGGAAATAATGTCTTTTTTTATGAGAAGTTGTTTAATAAATCTCCCTACCTTCTCTTACTTACAAAAAAAAAAAAAATTACTACTTTCTGAAAATTTATATTGAATAAGATTGAAATATATTTTTAATAGTTTAATATATATTATCTTCGTCACTTTAATATAATGTGAATTGATTTATTTAAATACAAAAAAAGAGAAATAAAAAGATATTTTATACATTTATAATCAAAGATAGAGATGTTTGTAAAAAAATATAATAAAGCCGTTGAATAATCTGCCCTTCTAAAATATTTTCCTTTTCCTCTTCGAAGAGTTAAAGTTGGCTTCGAATTTTGACTTGAGAAATACTATAATTTGTATGGCTAACTTTTCATATTGATTCAAACATTAGTAATTCGTTTGATAATTTAATTAAATGCTTTTAAATTCATTAATTACTTATTTAATTATTTGTTTTTATATTATATATTGTACTTAATTACTTCAATATATATTTAATAAAAATTTTATTAATTATTTTAATATATTTAATTAATAAATTAGTGTTATCACTTAATTAATTAACATAATCATAATTTCTATTCTATTATAAAATTTAATTTAAAAGGGTGTTACTTGAATTTAAAATATAAATATATTAGATGTTTATATAATTATAATTGATTTTTATTTAGCTCATTTTGTAATAAATATATATTGTGGTAATAAATTATAATTGATTCAATAATATTTAGAGTTCACACTTCAATATTCAAACTTTATGTTTATCAAACAAACCTTAAGTATAGGCTAAACATCTTTATAATTTGTTTCCAATCAACAAAGATGAGCCAATAAGGATATAAATAGGTTGAGTCGAGTTATTAATAACTCGTAAGTTAATTTCACATTTAGTTTACAAGCTCAGTTTATAATGAACGATACAAAAATTAATATTTTTTATTCATTTAAAATATGAATTACAACTCATTTGGCTTGTAAACTAATTTAATATATATCACTTATAACATATCATATTATTTAAATTTTAAAAAGACTATATATGTTAATTTAAATGAAAAAATATATCGAATTGAGGAAATTTTTAAAAATATTTTTCTACTCTGTTAATAAGATTTTCACTAAGTGATTTTGATTTTACTCTGAATTATCATTAAGAATATTATATTTATTTTGAATAAGTGCAAAATGTTGTTGGATATTTTATAATATATTATATTGAATTATTTTTTTAAGTTAACTAATTAGTTGTATAAATTTTTAAAATTTTAGTTTGAATAAACACAATAAAATTTTTATGTTTATTGTTTAGCTTTATGATAAATGAGTAAAATTGAGTTATTTGCGAGTTATGTATGAGTTATACTCGAATCATTAAAATTAACTTGCATCTAATATAAATTGAACTGTGAAGCGAATCAAATTTAAGTGAGTTAAGCTTTAAGTTAACTTCAACCCAACGCAGACTAAATGAAAGAAACACTTAAATGCTTCTTGCGATGGGGGGAGAGGATGGAGAGCGATTTGGGGGAGAGTCCTCTCTCTAACTCATATTTATTTTTTTCTTTTTTAATTTTTTCAAAAATAAACTTTATTCATTATTGAAATCTTGGGGCATTATATGATGTTTTTAGATCCACCATTTTATACTTTAACTCCCAAACAGAAAAAGGGATTTTGTAGTACAAAATTCATACATTTGAGGTAAACTTGATATTATTATTCTCCCTCACAAGCCTATTACATTTTTTCATGTGATGATAAAATACTTGACCATTTTCCTCCAAAAAAAAAAAAAAAAATCATGCATCCATAAAGTTTGTGGATGGACAATCTATAGTTCAAATTACCAATATCGAGGTAAACTTGGCTCAAGGCAATGTATAACATTCTTTAATCATATCAAATACCCAATAAAAATGGTCTTAAATTACTATTATTTTAAGGAAAAGAGAAATTCATTTATTGAAATCAAGCCTTACAACAACAACAATGAAGTGAGAAATTTCTTCAATCCACCATTGACATGACTCACTAATCACTATAGCTAATAAATATGTAAAAAAAAAAAAAACTCTCTAATTCAAAGTCCAGAATAGGAAAGTTCAATCATAACTTGATTTTGATTTTTTTTAAATAAAATTAAACTAAGATATATATACGTATAAAAATAATATTAAATTTTATCATATCTGTCGATAATAATAATAATTAAATAGTAAAAAAAATATTACCCTCCGAAATATGTATTAGAACTAGCTCCCGTAATGCTTGAGTTGCAAAACGTGACCACTGTTATAAAATTAGGGTAGTGTTAGAATAAAATCTACACACTACACACTAAGAAAATTCTAACTATTCTTTGCACAAGAATTTCTCTTCAAACTTCTCTCTTTCTTTCTCTCACAATTCTTTCTCTAATCTTTTTTTCACTAATCTTTCTTTCACAAAATGATGGTGTATTACAAGTTTAGAGAATAGCTCTATTTATAGAGCTCTAATTAGTGGATTACATCATGGCATACATCATCTTCCACTAATCTTAATTAGTGGTGTCTCCACTAAATGGTGGACATCTATAAAAATCTTCTAATAATTCACATAAATCCATAATTAGTGGAGCCTCCACTAATTAATGAAGATTCCAATAATTCATAACACTCCCCCTTGGATGTCCATCCATTACATAAAGAATATGCCTCGTTAAAACCTTACTAGATAAAAACCTAGTGGGAAAAAAATCTAGTGAAGGAAAAAGAGTACACTATTCTATATGTATGTTTATTACCCCCCCTGATGAGATGATTCCTTTAAATCTTTAAACCGACGCATACCGATTTTATATCTCAACTTCTCAAATGTTGCAATCGGTAAAGTCTTCGTGAAAATATCTGTGAGGTTATCACATGACTGAATTTGTAGCACATCAATTTCACATTTCTTCTTGAGTTCATGAGTAAAGAAGAATTTTGGTGAAATATGTTTTGTCCGATCTCCTTTAATATATCCTCCTGGTAATTGAGCTATGCAAACTGTATTATCTTCATAAAGAGGAGTTGGAATATCTTTGATTGATGATAATCCACAACTTTCTCGGATATAATGAATCATGGATCTTAGCCATACACATTCTCGACTTGCTTCATGAATGGCTATAATTTCAGCATGATTTGAAGAAGTAGTTGCTATAGATTGTTTCGTAGAACGTCATGATATAGCAATATTTTCACATGTAAATAGATAGCCCGTTTGAGAACGTGCTTTATGTGGATCAGATAAATAACCAAAGATCTCGCATAACCTATCAATGTTGGACTGGTTTTATTTGAATAAAATAATCCGAGATCAATTGTACCTTGGAGATATCGAAGGACTTGTTTAATTCCATTCCAATGTCGTCGTGTTGGTGAAGAACTAAATCTTGCTAATAAATTGACAGCAAAAGCAATATCGAGTCGTGTATTATTAGCAAGATACATCAATGCACCAATTGCACTGAGATATGGTACTTCAGGACCAAGGAGTTCTTCATCATTTTCTTGAGGTCGGAAAGGATCTTTATCCATATTTAATGATCGGACGATCATTGGAATACTCAATGGATGTTCTTTGTCCATGCAAAATCTTTTTAGCACTTTTGCTGTATATGTTGATTGATGAATAAATGTTCCACTCTCCAGATGTTCAATTTGTAAACCAAGGCAAAATTTGGTTTTACCAAAATCATTGATTTCGAATTCTCTTTTTAAATAATAAATTGTTTCTTGGAGCTCTTCAGGAGTTCTAATAAGATTAATATCATCAACATATATAGCTAATATCACAAATTTAGAACCAGATTTTTTAATAAAAACACATAGACATACCTGGTCATTTTTAAAGTCCGATTTCAATAAATATTCACTAAGATGTGTGAACCACATGCGCCCAGATTGCTTCAGGCCATATAATGATTTCTGCAACTTGATGGAGTAATTTTCACGAGGATAATGTTTATATGCTTCAGGCATATGAAATCCTTCGGGGATTTTCATATAAATATCATTTTCTAAATTTCCATACAAGTAAGCAGTGACAACATCTAATAGACGCATATCTATCTTTTCATGTACTGCCAAATTGATAAGATATCGGAGTGTAATAGCATCAACAATAGGAGAATAAGTTTCATCATAATCAATACCTGGTCTTTGTGAAAAACATTGGGCTACTAATCGCGCTTTATATCGAACGATTTTACTCTTTTCATTGCGCTTTCGCACAAATATCCATTTGTAGCCAACAGGTTTTACACCTTCTGGTGTTCGGACTGTAGGTCCGAAGACTTCATGTTTTGTTAGTGCATTTACCTCCGATTGAATCGCATCTTTCCATTACAGCCAATCTTTTCTATGCCGACATTCATCAACTGATATTGGTTCAGGATCATCATTATCCTGTGTAACATCAAAAGATATATTGTATGCAAATATATTATCAATAACAGTTTCTATCCGATTCCAACTTCTATCGGAAGTGGTATAATTGATAGAAATTTCAGTGTTACTTTCATCAACTTCTCGGTTCTTTGTCATCGGTTCTCTCTTGGTCTTTATCATTTTTTTCTTCAATATGATCTTCCAGATCGCTTAATCCTCTTTTCTTTCGAGGATTTTTATCTTTAGAACCGAGAGGTCGGCCACGCTTCGGCGTGTTTTTGACTCAGCAGACTATAGGTATAATATTTTGTTCTGCTAAAACTTCAATTCGAATAGGAGCATTTATAGTCTGGAATATGCGATTTTGTAACTCTTCCGGAGTCAACAAAAGCGTCCGGCATTTGATTTGCAATGCTTTGCAAATGAATTATCTTTTGAACTTCAAATTCACATGCGCTTGTGCGCGGATCAAGATAATTTAATGATGTTGTCCAAGCAAGATCCTTTTTATACTGTTTTGGTTCTCCCCTAATTTAGGGAATAATGATTCATCAAAATGACAATCAAGCAAATCTTGTCGTGAATACATTTCCTGTCGTGGGTTCAACATACCCGATAATAGAGGGAAAATCATATCCAACATATATCCCCTTTCTTCTTTGAGGACCCATCTTTGTACGTTGGTTTGGTGCAATTGGAATATATACAAGACACCCAAAAATTCTTAAATGAGCAATATTTGGTTCTCGACCCAAAGCCAATTGCAAAGGAGAGAATTTATGATAACTAGCTGGTCTTATACGTACAAGTGTTGCAAGCATGTAGAATAACATGTCCTCAGTGCAGATGTTGGGAGATTTGTTTTCATTAATAATGGTCTAGCAATTAATTGTAATTGTTTAATCAAAGATTCAAAGAAGACCATTTTGTGTGTGAACATGAGCTACAGGATGTTCAACATTAATCCCAATTGACATGCAATATGCATCAAAAGCATATGATGAAAATTCACCAGCATTATCCAAACGGATATTTTTAATGTGATGGTTTGGAAATTGTGTTCGTAATTTAATTATTTGAGCAAGTAATCTCGCAAACGCCAGGTTGCGAGTAGATAATAAACATACATGTGACCATCGGGATGATGCATCAATTAAGACCATAAAATATTTGAACGGTCCACATGGTGGATCAATAGGTCCACAAATATCTCCGTGAATCCGTTCGACAAATGTAGGACTTTCAGCTCCTACTTTTACTGGTGATGGTTTAACAATTAATTTTCCTAGGGAGCATGCAGTACATGTGAATTTTTCTGATGTTAATATCCTTTTATTTTTTAAATGATGACCATATGTATTCTCAATGATTCTTCTCATCATGGTAGATCCCGAATGACCCAACAGATCATGCCAAATGCTAAAAGTAATAGGATCAGTAAACTTATGATTTACTAGATGATGAATTTCAATTGTATATATTTTTACAAAATATAGGCCAATAGAAAAAGAAGGCAGTTTTTCTAATACAGATTTCTTACCCAAATGCATTTGAGTAATAAAAAGATGCTCAATCCCATTTTCCTCATTTGTTTCAACATGATACCCATTTCTGTGGATATATTTAAAACTCAATAAATTTCTTCTGGATTTTGAGGAAAATAGTGCCTTATCAATAATAATTGTTGTTCCTTTAGGCAACAATATACTAACTCTTCCGGAGCCCTCAATTAGATTTGCACTACCGTTTATCGTATAAATATTTATTTCTCCCATTTTGAGATCAGAAAAATATTTCTCATTTTTTAGTATGGTGTGTGTAGTTCCACTATCAATAATGCATACATCATCATTAACAACAGTCATCTGAACACAAATATATATATATGCAAACGTAAATATTATTAGAATAGAATGAAAATAAAAATACAAAAATATCAGGGTGAGGCTTTAGTTCTTCTGGACACTGTCATCACCAATTAAATGGTCTATCCTACTGTCTGGGTATTCAAAAAAATCTGATACATCCATATGGGTAATATTGATATTAAGATCTTCAGGACTAATATCATCATCATCATCAGCATCATTTATTGGATGTTGAAAAAAATTTGCTTCCATATTTTTATTTTTCAATGAAGCTTGATATAATTCAACTAAATGCTTAGCCGTACGACAGTTTCGTGACCAATGACCTTTCATGCCACATCTATAACATATATCCTCATACTTTTCTTCAATTTCTTTTTCTTTTCCCTTATGATCTTTTCTATTCCACTTCAGGTGGCCAGTATTTCTCACAGTTTGATTATAATTGTGATAAGGGAAATATCGAGCGTGTCTACGACCATAACCACGACCACAGCCACGGCCATGGCCACGACCACGACTATAACGATGGCTTCTGCTGGAGCCAACAGCATTCACTTCTGGGAGTGCTGTTGAGCCAGTTGGTCTGGCTTCATGATTTCTCAATAATAACTCATTATTCTTCTCTGCAATGAGGAGGGCAGTAATTAAATCTGTAAATTTTGTATACCCCTTTTCTCGATATTGTTGCTGCAGGATAATATTTGAGACATAAAAGGTGAAGAATGTCTTTTCCAACATATCTTCATCAGTCACTTTTTCTCCGCATAATTTTAATTGAAATGTAATTTTATACATTGCGGAGCTATATTCATTCACGGTTTTAAAATCTTGCAACCTCAGGTGCAACCATTCATACCGTGCAGTGGGTAGTACGACCATCTTCAGGTGGTCAAATCTTTCTTTTAAATTTACCCACAGGACATATGGATCTTTTTCGGTAAGATATTCCATTTTCAAATTTTCATCTAGATGACGACGAATAAAAATTAAAACTTTAGCCTTGTGTTGTGCAGATGCACTATTATTTGCTTGAATAGTTTCACTAAGGCCTTCAGCATTTAGATACATTTCTGCATCGAGAACCCATGACATATAATTTTTTCCAAGAAATATCAAGGGTTACAAATTCGAGTTTAGCGAGATTAGCCATAGAGATCAATAAATGCGTACCTATCTTCTGATTTTGTTAACGGTAGAAACTCGTGCTTAGTCTTCTGACTTTTGTACCGGTAGAGACTCGTGCTAATAACGTGTTATAAAATTAGGGTAGTGTTAGAATAAAATCTACACACTACACACTAAGAAAATTCTAACTATTCTTTGCACAAGAATTTCTCTTCAAACTTCTCTCTTTCTTTCTCTCACAATTCTTTCTCTAATCTTTCTTTCACTAATCTTTCTTTCACAAAATGATGGTGTATTACAAGCTTAGAGAATAGCTCTATTTATAGAGCTCTAATTAGTGGATTACATCATGGCATACATCATCTTCCACTAATCTTAATTAGTGGTGTCTCCACTAAATGGTGGACATCTATAAAAATCTTCTAATAATTCACATAAATCCATAATTAGTGGAGTCTCCACTAATTAATGGAGATTCCAATAATTCATAACAACCACCACATATTAGGAGTTTTAGATAGCCGAATGATTTGATGCGGTTCCTAAACGCTACCATATTTATTCATGAAAAACTAATCAAAGGCATGTTGATTTGGTGTTTGCAGGGGAGACAAGTAGTAGTAGTTTGACATCTGGAGGGTAGCGCGTGTAGAGTAATGCATCTAGATTGGTCTTAGGGTTCAACAAAAGCGGGGGGGGGGGGGGTTGGGGGGATCTAATATATTTTATTCACATTCTCCTTTTGGTTCATTTTGTTTTAATTTGAAATTCTTTTCATTTCAAAAGTTTTTTTAGGAGAAAAACAGTAATTTTCCAATCAAAATGCAACTGTGCAAAAGGCTTCTGATGCCCATGAACTTGAAAGTTTTATAATTTCTGTCCTTCAAATATAAACATATAATAAAATTAGGGTTAATTAAAAAAAAAAAAACATACTCTATTGCTATGCTATTCTCAATTTAATTTTTAATTTTTAATTTTTTCTTTTGTAATTTTGTAACTGTTGGCCTCCTACTTTACTCTCTCGCAAATCACCTTTTGTGATGAACTTCTTTTCCAAACTTTTAACAATTGTTGGTCTTCATATCTATCGACAACAGCAATAGCGACATTTGTATATCACCCTTTTCGATGGATGTTAACTTTTAACACTTCTTGGTCTTAGATCTATCTCAGACATGAAACCACACCTGTTGGTCTTCAGATCTACCGGTAGGGAAGGGGTTTTGATTGATTAAAAGAAAAATCTACTTCAACCGATATGCCCTTAGGTACGACCATACATAACATAGAAATCACACTTGGAAATGGTGGACAATTGGCTAGAGCAGCCAGTGCTGTAGCGAAATTGATAGCAAAAGAAGGGAAATCGGCCACATTAAATTACCTTATAGGGAAGGTCTATTTGATATCCAAAAATTGCTCAGCAACAGTCGGACGAAATTCCTTGTGTTTTCATTTGACTTTGTGGATTTGTGTTTCTAGATTAGGCTTAAACTTTTAGGTTTTTTGATAGATTGCCTCATAGCTCACCATTGTCGTTCATTGATGCTTTTACTTTGATAGTACCAGGTGTCTTCTGCACAGGAAAGTGAAGATTTAAAATGACAAAAATTATCAAACTGAAAACATGCTTATAAAACAAAAAATCTTCCTCTGTGATTAAATGACTCTTTTCGCACTGAAAAAAATATTTGTGCAAGGATGCTTGAAGCTATTGGATCACGTCCTTGTAAACGTCGACTGCGTCTCATTCACGTGAAGCTTTTGATCTTCTGAAATAGTACCATATCCACTGTCGGTGAAAGCTTGAAGAGTTGGGTTTAGCTTAGCCTCTGAAGGATTCTGTGAGTGATTGAGTTTTGCTGTGAATAATGAATTACGAAGTGCAGACCACCTCATTTCATTTTCACTTCATTTCACCAAATCCCCTGAGAGAGAAACCAACCGTATTAAAACAGAAAGTATCCATACTTTCTGTTAACTTTCACACAAAACAACACGGTATTTTTTTTATTTTAATTAATTAATTAATTAATTTTGTTTTAACCTTGGTTTTATTCATTGAGTCAGATAAAATTATTTATTATTGAGTTTGAACACCCATAAATAATAAATTTTAATTATTTATTTTTTGCGATTCATTAAACAACCCAATAAATAATTAACAAGCTCAAATAAACCAATATAAAATTTCATATCTTTTATCTAGTTTAATCTAAATTAATTTTCTAATTATTCAAGGCCCTGAATAATTAATTAACCAATTAAACTAGATAAAATATATACTCTCTCTCGAGTCTTTTATTTTATTCTAATCCAATAATAAATTAGACTACTTACATAAAATAAAATAAAACTCATAATTATCAAGACCAATTCTTTAACACAAATCTATCAGGACTTAAGAGCCATTTCGGGGACCAAAAGACACATCGCTTTGGCTACTAAAATGACCAAAATATCCCTGCTATATAAATAGTTATATTTTACATTTTAAATATTTTCTAATATCACCATAAAAAAATATTGACTCTAAAGATAATGTTGCGTTAGCAAAGTCTTCGACCTATAGGTATAATGACTAAAATACCTCTCTACATATCATCGTGCATTTAGAGAGAAGAAGTGTACTAACACTTCTCTAATAGACATCTATCATCCGTAGACCTCTAGTCCAATGATCTATGATTCCTGAAATGTTTTCACTTTTCAAATGAGCTATCCTAAAGTAAACATCCAAGTCATATTTCTCCAAGACCCTAGATAATTAGATCATTTGAACAGTCACAATGGGTGATATTGCGCAGAAGTTATTTTGTACAAGTCTATCTTAATAAACTAATCACATATACCCAACATACAAGTATATCGGCTCTACAAAAGAACCTCAACTACAGTATATGCTTCTAATTTCGTCAGACCACCAACTTATATTCAAGTAGTAGAGTATTAGTCTACGCTGTAGCAGTAATAGTTTGGGTTTCTTCTAAATAGTACTTTTAGAAACCACTATTACATGTCATGTTCAACATATTCGAAATACGCTTATGCTATGAAGTGAATAGACTACTCACTGGCTAAAGGTAAGTCATTCCCCATTTAGAATTCATAACATAATAACCTATATATGATGAGATTCTCATTCTCATCAACGGTTAAGAACAAACATTTATGTGTTAAGTAACCTATGATCCATACCTTACTGTGAAAGACCCCTATTCACATAGATCATTTACTTAAACACAATGGGTTCTTTCTAAACGAAAATCTTGCACAAATAAAATGCAAATTCACAAAAAAAATTAAAAACAAATTATTTTATTAATAAATTACATCAAAAAAATTAGTCTAGAAGAAATATATTCCAATAGAAAGCAGCTGTGCGTCCATGTTAGAGTCTAAAAAGCACATGCCCGTATGCAATTACTGCTACTTTCTACTACTCCCATATATATTTCTCTATTTTGCCCGGTCACTCTCTTGTTCCTTTTTACAACCTAGAGGGAAAAGAAAGAAGTTTCCTCATCATTTAACATTCCCCAAATAGAGAAAACCATCTATTTTTATCCTTTGAATTTTGTTTTTGCTTGCAAAAATATGTTTTTTTTTTTATTTTTTGTTGGGAAAGTTTCCCTTTTCCAGCAATTGATCAGAAATGGTTTCTCTAAAAAATACCAATTGGTTGTATGATTACGAGTTGGAAGATATTTCTATGCCTGATGGGAATTTTTCAACTTCGGCTTCTGGGCTTAATTGGCCCATGCAGCCCTTGAATGGTTTATCTAATGTTAGGTAATTGTGATAAGTTTTTATTCCTTTTTTCTTATGGTTAAAAACTTTAATTTTAGTTTAATTTGATTTGTGATTGGAAAACGTTTAGATTTTTTGGACAATTTCTTTAATTTTTCAAGTCTTTATGTCTGTATTCAATTGGGTTTTATGGTTCTAACTTACGCAATTCTTTGATTTTTAATCTTTTTTGGTCTAGAAAATGTTTTATTTGGGGACCCATTTGGATTTTTAGGTCTCTGATGTATTTTTTTCACTCTTTCACGACGTTTGATTTGTATCTAAAGTTCAATCTACGAAGTTCTCCAATTTTTTCCCAATTGTTAAATATTATATCTGTTTGTTGAAACTAGCATTTTGGTTATGGTAGCAGCAGCAGTATGGAGTGGAAATTACAGACACTTCAATGTACTTTTTCTCTTGTATATAAAAAGATCTCTTTGGCATGGTCTTCCTTGTTGCCAAGTTGCTCAAATTGGTGTTTAAGGTGGAAATACAGATGCCAAGACCCAAACTTCAATTGGTTGGTAGTTGTAGAAATGAAGCAGATGAGAGAAGATTACAACAGTTGAAGGACCAAGTTATTGAATTGAATGTGGCCCATGATGTGGAACTCCATAAGAATGTGATGTATAGGTTTGTGCACTACTTTCTTTTTCTTTCATTGCTAATAGCTTCCCAATGTTTGGTTGTTTGAAGATGTTTAGGTCTTGAATAATAAGATTATTCATGCTAAGCATGATGATTTGATAATGTTGTCAAAGCATGGAAGGGTAATTTTATATTGGTATTAAGATTTAGTTTATTATATTTGAGGTTTCATATAGTTCAGATTTAGACTTCTAGAAGGTGCACTTTCCTCCCTCAACCTTTCATTTTTACTCAGTATTAGGATTTCTCCAAGTCTAGTCTCAGGCTTCCAGGCTATGGCATGCTTCAGCAAAGGAGATAACATTATTAGTGTTTCTTGAGAAAGAAAATTACTTCAAAAAAGATAAGTGGGATGGGATGAGAAACAGATTTCTTTATTATTATGGGGATTTAATTAAGAAAAAACTCAGGTAATGATTTTGACTAGAATTGAATCTTTTGTTTTTGTACAGACCATAAATATGTGATGCCATTCTGTGTGTGACTTGGTTTTATACTAATATTTTAGATTCTTGTTTATTTATTTTATTTTATTTTTTTTGTAGTTGAGGAATATTGATAGCCCCATGGTACAATATGTTGCTCATATTCGTTAGATTTGTCAAAAGGGTTCACTTAGCCTTATATGAAAAACGGCATTTTCTTGGTCGATTTTTAGGTGCATGCTTTATGTGATGGAGATATGTTTTCTTATGAATGTGGTGGAAATGGTGCTTGTTAATTATTTGATTAGAAATTTTAGGACCCTTTGGCAAGAGATATCTGATATCCGGAAAAGGATATGTGATAGATGCCAATGTTAGTTTCCTGTTGAACCGGCCATTTTCATGAGTGGCCAATTCTATAACATTAAGGTAGTTCTGGACTTGGCATGTAGTTTAGGCATCAATCAGTTCAGCTTTATTTTCTTTGCTCTTAACTCTTACTGATTCCACGTTGCCATAGTTAGTAAATATGTATTCCAGGCAGAATATAAATTATTTTCTTGGTATATATGTTTGGTGTTCATGTTGTCTTATGTTTGACCTTATCTCATCATGCTCGACATTTTTACAGTGGAAATGCTAATTCAGTGGTTCCTGTGACTGCAACTCGATATTCACTTGATGGTTTGAAGCTTCCGACTATTACTAATTGGTATCCATGGCATGACAATAGAAGGGTAAGCTGTATTTCTCTCAAAATAGTTTAAACAAAAATACTACCGAAAAATAATACTAATAAAAGAATACTCTTCATCCATTGTACTGGGGAATTGGCTCTATCAGTGCAATGGGTTACTTACTTCACCTGATTTGAAAGAGTTTTCCTTATTCGATATACTTTGGATTTGAGATTTAACAATTATAACTATTAGTAAGTATAGTATTATAACAACTATCATTAGAAAAAAGTATTAGAATAGTTGTTGATACCATTCAAAAGAAATATAAAGATATTCCAATATGTATGAAGAAATTACTATTACTTTAGCATCTAAATAGGCAGCTAAATCAACATCTAACCCTCAAGGAGGAGTGCAATTGACCATTTTGAAGTACATACTAACATGCTCCATGTTAACTTATTTATTTTAAGATGCATGGAGAAGAGAAACATCAGAAAAAGTTTGATTTAGCATGTTAAACTTATTTATTTGAGCATATTAACTGAGCATGTTAACTTATGCACCTACTACAGTCTTAGGTGCATGGAGGCTCAAGGAGGAGTGCAGATGTTAGAGTTTAAGTCTTAAGTTAGTTTAACATGCTCCTCGGTCAAACTCTATTGGCTTATAAGTTTAACCATATTTATTTAAGATGTTTATTTTGCTAAAGCTCAAATATCAGAATGCAGGCAGTTTGTTTTTGTAGCTAAGGCTTTTCTAGTTGTTGTGTTATTCAATGTGAATTTTGTCTTGCATTTGGGCTGCTTCTAAAATTTTATTACTCCAGTTACATGCACCTAAGATAGTTCAAGGCATCTGTAAACTTCAATGACTTCTACTACTACAATAGAAGAAAGCTCACTTTTGCAGCTGCACAAATTGGTCAAACATTTAGGGATGAGGTCAGATATCTTCTAACTTTTTTTACATTTTTCTTACATTAGCCTTATGTTGACTTTTTAGATTACGAGCAAACTCTTACTGAGATGGAATGCATTTTCCCAAAAGTGCACCTGTTGAGTAGGAGATTTATCTAACCTTTTGACAAAATTTATTACGAAAGATGATAGAAATTTCTTTGGACGCCTGGGGTATGTTTGATAAAATTTTATTAGGAAATCATTTGAAATTTTTGGAAATGTTAGGGTACCTTGAATTGTATCTATTTTCTCCATTAAACTTATGTATAGAGAATATCTCAATTAAGTTTCTGTTTTATTTCCCTCTACTTTCCACTAAAATTCCCTTCAAGTTTCTGTTTTGATTCTTAATTGTTTTCTAGCATTCTGTACTTCCTTTTTCCTTTGCATTTCCCAGTTTCAGCACCAGTTATGGATTTTAATTATTTTTTTACACAAGTGTTATGGCTGACAACAGGAATGCTAAGAAAGAGGACTACAAAGAAGTGCAAGCAGCTAAATCAGCTGGTTTAATTTAGATGGGAAGCATCGGGACCAAGAATAGGGAAATTTGAGTTAGTGCAATCTTGATGGGTCACTCAAACATTAAGAGAACGCGTTCTCCTTCACTTGTTCTTTATCCCAATGAGAAGTATTTGTTTTTTTCTTACTATTTGTACCTCATTTAAATTATTCCATGCAACTTAAGTCAGGTTTTCTTTTCATTTCTTTTTTCAATACTTCTAATAATTCTTGTAATTCTTAAAATTCAGACTTTTAAAATTTATAATTAAGGATATTGATTCTCTAGGAAGAAATATGATTTATTACATGATTAAATTTATACACATTTTATTTGGTGAAAAGGTAACTTTGGATAATATATTATGATTATAACTCTCCGCTTCACATACTCACTATTCAAAAATTTGCTGTGTATGTGATGAGAAATAATGTAGACAAGATGTAATCTAGAATTTTATTATTCATCAAATATGTAATCTTAGCAATATAAAATTTTTAATTGATACAACGAGCAAAATTTTTGCACGTAGTGCGGAGTCATCAATTAGTCTAATACTAAAAATCATAAACCGGAATTACTACCACAAACTTTTTATTTTATTATTTCATTCCAATTGTTTGCTTTTAACTCTATCAAAGTGATTCTTCCGATAACAAATTTAGAGCTGGTTTGGGAGTCATTATTTGGAAGGAAAAATAAAGGATTTGGATGGAAGAAGAGCAACCTTTCTCCTTTTGCAAGATTCTGAAGGGAAGGAAAAAAAAAAGAGTTAGGCATGGTTTGATGGGCATAAAAAAAATAATATTACGGAATCTAAATTATGAAAAAGTGAATCTATGGAATATGATTACGAATAAATTACATTATGTTATTTTAAAATGTTGAAAAAATATAAAAGAAAATAATAAAAATATTTTTAATAACTTAGAATAAAATTTATGCGTATAAAAAATTTTAAAATTATTTTTAAATATCTCTCATATTGTTGTACAATTTAATTATATATTATTTCTTTTAAATGATTATATAAATAAATTTATATAAATTATATTTTCACATATTGAAATATAAATTTTATTTTATTTTATTTTCTAATTATTCTTGATGTTAAGTTCATATTCTAATGTTAATAAAAAATATAACATTTGATTATTCTCAAATTAACATATCTATAGAAAATTCAATAAATTTTCTTCTCATGTAAGTAATTAAATCATGAAATAAATTTTAAATTAAAATTTTACAATTATTTTAAAATATCTAGTCTTTTAAATTAATGAAATTTATTTATTATAATTGAGAATATAGAAATTTATAATACTGTACTAGGTGGGAGAGATGTGAGGGAAAAAAGAATTAGTAAGGAAGAATGTATGAGATAAAGTAAATGATATAGATTAGAATAAAATTTATTATTTATCTTTAATTTTTAATTTTTTATCTTTTATTGTTAAAATCATTAGAAAATAAATCACAATAACACATCTCAAGAAGGATTATTTTCCCAATATTCTACATTTATTTTTTCATAAATAAGGAATCAAATTCATTTCTCATGCCATAAATAATTAACCAAACGCTAAATTTTAAAAATAAAGATTGTGATTACTTTTCCACCTCACGTTCCTTGACAATCAAATGGTAAAGTGATCCTGGATCACTTCAAAAGCTAGAATCATTTCTCTCTAAAGATGGAAGGAATCGGAAGCTTAAGGGGAAGAAGCGAGAGTTTATTAAATTACAAATATACCATCAGCATCATTTTCTTCTATCTTGTTTTTCTTTGGAATTAGGGTTTCACTAGCTACTACTACCATCGCCACTAAAGTTACTGGCGAGGTTGTAGAGAATTGAATGGGTTGAAATACTGTGTTTCATTATTTTAAAAAATTACTCAAAAAAATTATGATTGAGATTTGAAGAAGAAAGAAGAGCAGAGATTTGGTGTAGTGATAGTGGTGACGTCAATTGTGGTGGGTTGATGTAGTGATAGTGGTGGTGGCAGCTATGGTAGGCTAATGACGGGGCTTACAGGAGTAAAAGCTTTGAAGTAAAATAGATGATGGGATGATGGTGTTATGTGCTATTGAGGGAGATAAGGTTATATTTGGAAGATCACTTCTTTAATACTTTTTCTTTTATTTCCAAACTTCATGAAAAATAAGTAGTTCGTTTATTTTTCTCTCCTTTAACTCTCAAACAACATTGCACATAAATCATTTCATATTTATTTCTTTTTTCTTCTTTCATAACTTAATTTTTCTATTCGTCTTTTTTTTCTCCCTTAAACTAGCAAACTTACCTTTAATGGTAAGTTAAAGGTAAACCAAATGGCATGAATGCAAACCAAACTATCAACAAACAACTAAAATGAATTGCTTGGGAAGAGCTAACGGAGCCTTCCTCCAAGAAGTCATAGGCCAAATAACAACAAAAAAGTTGAATGAGATGCCTTTAAACTTGTTAATGTTCTATATAATTATTTGTTTACGCCTAGTTTTAGAGTTTAAAAAATGAGAAAAAAGAAGGAAAGTGGAGAGAAATGGCTTCTCTTTTCTTGTTTGGGAGAATTTCTGTGCAAAGAAAAGAAAAGAATTGAAATGATCAGGGATCACTCCTATAGCCATTTTGGCTTCTCTCCAAAATGGAGAGAAACGGATGGAAGAGAACTCAATCCTGGGTCTTTTTCTTAAATGGCAAATTTACCCCTTGTGATAACAGCTTAAAATTTTTGTTACCCTCCATGTCCTCCCAGTGAAATAAAAGCCCTCCTTGTTTCCTTCTCTAGTTCAGGACTCAACAACCCCCCCCCCCCCTCCTCCATCTCCTTTCTCCCACCATCTCCTTAACCAGCCATCTTCTTTCTCTTGATATTTTTGGTAGGTTAGCATATTTGGGGAAAAAATCCAATTAGTCCATTGTAGGGTTTGTTAGCAATTCTTCATGCAAAGTCATAGTTGCGCAACGGAAAAAACAAGAATTCCAACCCGAGGATCATATTTATGTGTCAAAATGGATTAAAACGGTAGAGATCATACCTTGTGTGAAGCCTCTTAAAAACAAAATTTCTCTGATCAACTAGTGTGCTATGAGGCGCGATCCAGCAAATGTTCATTCGTTCCGTCAAAACACTAAATCTCAAAAATAGAGATTTCTCTAATAAAAATCTACACGAGAATGGTGCTCAAGAAGCACCAAAATTTCTATGCTAGCAAAAACAATTAGCAGCGAGGGTTTCAGTGTTTTTGAAGAAGAAGAACACCAAATAAATTCTCAGTTTTCCAAAATAAAACCTACGCGTGTATGTAATTACCAAAACCATAAAAAATACGAAGTAAGTGTGTGTGTGTGTGTGTGTGTGTGTTCGGTAATCAGAATCCATAGCAATCATGAATTCTTAATTACCAATTGTTATTATGATTTTTATTAATTATAATATGGCCCACAAATTATAACTAATTATTATTTGATCACAACATCTTCTTATTCTCACGATCAACCCTGTAATGCTATCAAATAGCATCTTGAGTACTCAATTCTTTATTATGTGTGACCTATTAGGTTTTTTGGTCTATTGGTAGCAAAATATGAATTAATCTAAACGTCATTAAGATTAATAATCTTTAATAATTTTATAATTAATTTATAAATTCTAATAAAAATTGATTTATTAATTCTCTAATTAATAAATCCATATACAACAAATCATAAGCGGTATCTAGCAATACATCATGACCACATAAAAGTCCAGAAAGTCAAGTGACTTGACATGAACTTTTCAATAGAAAACAGCAATGCAATAAACTCCTTTCACCATACAATATCTCATTCGATTTGAAGTACGGAATTAGTGCCAACTCCAACCAGAATAATAAATTAATTCTGACTCGAATATTTTAGAACTTGTTTCCGAAATCCACTACTCAATATATGTATCAATTGGAACCATTTCCAATATACAATTACTTTGGCCAAGGACTTTTCAAGTAGTAATTCCTACAAGTGGCTGTGAGATATTCGTTCCTACTATTAGGAGTGGTGAATCATTTATTGATCCTTCTAACTACTTTCATTTACTTCATGTTGTACCCAATATCCATCCCATAGGCGGTCTTGTCAGGACTTTAGAGATTGGAATCAAAGTCTAACACTTAGCAAATAAAGTACCTTAAAGATCTCAAGTCTAAGGATACTTGCACATTTACTATAATGAAATTTTGTCACGGTACTAAATAGTTATCCATTTAATTATCTCATAGTCAGGTTATCTAATATACTTATTCAAGTAACAAGCATCCACGTGTTAACTTTGCGTATCACAATACTCACTATGTGAAAATTACCACCTAATCAAATCAGGAAGTATAACACGTACTAGCCTTAACGTATTAATAATGTTCTATCTCATTAATATCACGACTAGGGATAATTTAAGTACGAATACTATCTAATGTAATAGGAACCCTCACATCATAATCCCTATTATGATTTTCTTAACACAGTAATGCACTTGGAATTTTATCTAACATTTATTTTACACGAAAGTATAAATAAAACAAATTGAAAGATAAAGAATGCCTTGTTTTATTTAATAATGTAAAATATATAGAATACATATAATTGCCTCTAGGGCATAACACTAACAGGGTGTTGGGAAATATGCCCTCTTATATTAAGTTTTTGATATAAATATCAAATGCTTTAATAAAAGAATTTATTTTTAAAAATTGTTTGTGAATTTACATTTTTATTTGTGCATAATTACGGTTGGAAAAAACTCATTGTATTTAAATAAGTGGTTCATGTGAATAGTGGTCTTTCACAGTAAGGTATGGATCACGGGTTATTTAACACATAAACATTTATTCTTAGCCGATTGATGAGAAGGGAAATCTCATCATGTTTAGATTATTATGTTATGAATTCTAAATGGGGAATGGCTTACCTTTAGCCAGTGAGTAGTCCACTCACTTCATGACATAAGTGTATTTCGAATACATAGAACAGGACCTGTAATAGTGGTTTTTGAAAGTATTATATGGTAGAAACCTAGACTACTACCACTACACCACTACAACGTGGACTAATATTTTACGACTTGAGTATGAGTTGGTGGTCTGACGAAGCTGGAAACATGTACTTTGATATGCTATAGTTGAGGTTCTATAGTAGGGCCAATAGACTTGCATGTTGGGTATGTATGACTAGTTAGTTAAAACAGACTTGTACAAGATAGTTTCTATACTATATCGCCCTTTGTGGTTGTCTGAATGATCTAAATATCCATAGCCCTAGGAAACATGACTTGAATGTTTGCTTTAGGGTAACTCTCTTAGAAAGTAGAAACAATCCAAGAAGTCATGAATCATTGGACTAGAAGCTTAAGGATGGTAGATGTCATTTAGAGAGGTGTTAGTACATTTATTCCTCTCTAAATGTACGGTGATATATAGAAGGGTATTTTAGTCATTACACCTGTAAGTCGGAGACTTTGCTAATGCAGCACTGTCCTTGGGGTCAATATTTCCTTATGGTAATATTAGGAAATATTTTAAATGCAAAATACAACTATTTATTTAGTAAGGGTATTTTGGTCATTTTAGTAGCCAATGCGGTATGTCTTTTGGTCCCCAATATAGACCGTGAGTCCTAATTAAATACGGACTAAGGAGTTGATCTTAAATTAAATAAAATTTATTTTATTTAAATAGTCTGATTTAATTATTTGGTTAAAATAAAATAAAGATCCATAAAGAGAGAGAGAAATAATTAAATTAGTTTAGTGAGTTAATTAATTATTCAGGGTTTTGGACCAATTTGAATAATTAAAGATTAATTTGAGACTAAACTAATATAGGCTTATTTATTGGACTGATTTATTTGGGTTGGGAAAATTAATTATTTTTTGGCAATAAGTTGATTCTAATTAGAATAATTAATTTAGTCCAAAATGTTAAACTAAGAATCTAATGGCTAATCCAGTTCAATCTAGAGTTTTATTTAGGTTAAACAAGAGAATTGGAAACTATGTTGTTTTTTACAGACTCTTCATTGTGGAAAAAAAAACACACGTCTCTCTCTCTCTCTCTCTCTCTCTCTCTCTCTCTCTCTCTCTCTCTCTCTCTCTCTCCAGAATATATTCCTTAGTTCTATTAATTGTTCACCAAATGAAATTAGGTAGGCCATATACTGGAAAATCGAAAATTTGGCGTTCACCTACATGCAAAGACGGAGTAGGAGGCTTGCAGAAATCGCACCAGAGGTTTCTACTAGCACATCTACCTCGGTTCTACATATTCCGGTCTAGCCAATTCTTAGAACGAGGAAAAGAGATAAAAAATTTAAATCTCGGAACCTGTACAGAGCGCAATTGGCGCTGGCTAGGGCTGCCGGCGCTGGCTCTGTTCGGAGTTCCCATGTTCTTCAATTTTTTTAGTTTTTTTTTTTGTTTTCGCTTCCGCTGCGTGCCCTGTGTTTTCCCATTTCTATGCCTTCAATTGGTATCAGAGTATGAAGATTTTATGAAAATATAGGGAGTATGATTCTAGTTGAATAAAACTGAACACATATGCTGAACACATATGTGTGATTAAACCGTGATCCTTCGCTGTTTCGGTATGGATAGATTCTCTATTAAACATCTCGAATTGAGGTATAGGAGATGTGTAGTTTACTGTTTTTCTTAGCAAATCATGTAAGCCCAATGTTAATGGGTATATGCGATTGTTAGTTTTGGTTGATTTTATTGTATTGGGATTGAAATCAAAGACCCAATGGTACTAAAAGTTGCACAGAAAAACAGGGAAAATTCGCAGAAGAAAATCGCAAAAAAAAACTGCAGGAAGAACTCGTCCAGACCAGAATCGGTGCCGGCTAGGGTTTGGACTCGCATCTAGATTTTAGGTCACCCATGGATCCTGGTTCTATGCGACGGGTGCAGTTGACCACAGTGCAGATGGGGGGTGTTTGATCCAGTGTGGCGGGTGCAGTGGACCAAGGAGAAATTTTTGTTTTTTCCTTGTAATTTTTCTTACGTTTTCCTTTTTGTTTTGGGGTCCATATAAGGCGAAGTTAATATTTTTGCAATAGTTAATATTCAAGGAATATTTTTGCATGAAATATATTAGTAAGGGATTTTAGGATTAAATATGACAATTAATTAATTAATTAATTAATATGTTTAATTATATTATCTAGACACTTAGGTTTAAAAAATAGAAAAGCATGAAAACGTCTATTGTTTTCTAGCATGCTATTTTTTTAAAAGTACCTATGTGCACGGTTTCTCAAAGATGGGAATATTTTTGACAAGGAAAACATTTTTCTACAAATTAAATAGTTATTTTAATTTGAACAAAAATTAATCCTTCAATATTTTTTCAAAGGATTTAATCCTTGACATAAAAAATATATTGGATTTAAATATTTTTGTAAGTTAAAATAGAAAGCCATTTTGTTTTATTTTTGGTACAAAGAAAAATTGTTTGTCAAATAAACTTGAGACCAAAGTCTCTAGAAAGTTTTAATTAGAAAATTTTGAAATCATTAAAATTTTAACTTAAATAAAATTAGTTCATGAAAAATTCTCTTAAAGGATGTAAACCTTGACATAGAGATTTTAATGGATTTAGACATTTTATTTTTGAGTTAAATGGAAAACTTAATGGAAATTTTCAAAATGATATTTTTTAAAAAACCCTTGTTTTAAAAGACTAAGTGGAAGAAGGTTCTAACGATCCTACGGCTTCCATCACGATCCTTATTAGAGATCGTAGGTCCCCTCGAGTCACCCTGGGAGTAAACCCGCATAGGATGGGGATACCACAAGGATCTAGATCTAATAAATGGATGTAATTAATAGCTCGGGACATGTACTATGATTAGCCAGCCCTTTGTTGGAGGTTATAGTGCGAGGTATATCCATAGAAAATGAGAGAAAATGGCCATCCCCTCGATGGAATTATCTTCTAGACCATTACCTAGAAGGAAAATTAATTTGTGGTGGTTAATACACTTAGCTTAGGGAACTGTTAATCTTTTCAAGAAGTTATGTCAGTTTTTCTAAGAGCCAAATTAATTATTATCAGTTTTGATAATAAGGATAAAGTGCATAAATTTGTTTTGGTTTCACAAACTAAATCTTTTTCTTTTATTTTCGATTTTTCAGAATTGTGGGAGGTTCTTTTAGTCAATTGGCCGTTATTCTCCGAGAGAATAAGCTAACGGGACCAAACTATGTGGACTGGAAGAGGAATTTGGACATAATACTCACAGCAGAAGAGTATAAGTATGTCCTTTACGAAACCTGCCTTGTTATCGGGGAGGGTTCCACTGCCAAGGAGCGTGAGGTTGAGAAGGCATAAAAAAAGACCGATGAGATGACTCGTTGTTACATGTTGGCCTCCATGTCTAATGTGCTCCAGTCCAAATATGAGCACATGACCACTACGTATAACATAACTCAATCATTAGCCACGATATTCGTAAATAAGAGTTGGCCTAATAGGTAGGAGGCTCTTCAAACTATCATTAATACTAAGATGGCTGAGGGAGCATTAGTCAGAGAGCATATGCTCAAGATGATTGCTGCTTTCGAGGAGGCAGAAATCTTAGGGGCTGTTATTGACCCCAAGAGCCAAGTGGACATAATTCTCGAATCTCTACCAGGTTCCTTTACTTAGTTCAAGTTGAATTACAACATGAACAAGTTAAACATAAGTTTAACTGAGTTGATAAAGGAGCTCCAGATGGTGGAGAAGGTCATGAAACCACAATTAAAGGCAATGATTGATAAGGCTTCATCTTCTAGAATTGAGCCCAAGCCCAAGAAGTTCAAGAAAAAGAAGGGGAACGCAGCGGCCCAACCCAAAGACAAACCCAAGGGCAAGTACTTCAAATGTGGTCTGAAGTGACACTGAAAAATAAATGTCCAGATCTTCAAGCCAAGAAAAACTCCACATGTAATATTTTCTATCTAGAGTCTATATCAATGGTTGGATCAACTTTCACTTGAATTATTGATTCAGGAGCCAGTGATCACATCTGTAACTCTATGCAGGGGTTTAGAAAGATTAGCAGACTCCAGAAGGGTGAACATGGACTACGTATGGGAAATGGAGCACAAGTTTGGACCATTGCAGTGTGAGAGCTGGATCTTATTTTTTATTGTAATAAAATAGTGGTTTTAAAAGATATTTTATATGTACCTGGATTTCGACAGAATTTGATTTCGGTTGCGAAACTAATAAATCAATGGTATTCTATATCTTTCCATTCTAGTATTTCTATAGTAGAGATGGAGAAATTTTATGTATTAGGCACATGTATGAAAATCTATTTTTCTTAAACCCTATTAATAATCAATTAAATAACGCTCAATCTGAACCTTTAACAAGAAAGGGAAAGACCAATGTCAATGACTATTATCTTTGGCATCTAAGGTTGGGTCATATAAACTCAACTAGGATTCAGAGGTTAATCTATGGTGGACCTTTGGGCTCATTGAGATTGAAAAATTAGCCTTAGTGTGAATCCTGCCTAATGGGAAAGATGACCAAAAGGTCATTTACCCCTAAGGCGGATAGAGCCAATGAGGTATTAAGTCTTATTCACACTGATGTGTGTAGTCCCTTGTCTACACCAACTAGAAGGGGTTTTGAGTACTTCATCACTTTCACGGATGATTGTACGAGGTTTGATTTTATTTACCTGATGAGATGCAAGTCTGACTCTTTTGACAAGTTCAAAGAATTTAAGGCTGAAGTGGAGCGTCAGACAGGTAAATTGATCAAGACCTTACGATTGGATCATGGTAGAGAGTACCTCATAGGTGAATTCAAGGATTATATGGTACATCATGAGATAGTATCCCAATTCTCTGCGCCGGGAACACCCCAACAGAACGGAGTAGCTGAGAGAATGAATAGGACATTGATGGAAATGGTCCGAAGCATGATGTCTTATGCTACTATTCCAGTATCTTTTTAGAGATATGCCCTGGAAACAGCGGCATACATTCTGAACTTGGTGCCTTCTAAGTCAGTACTTATGACTCCCTATGAGATGTGGATTGGGCGTAAACCAAGTCTGAATCATCTCAGGATATAGGGTTGTCCAACTTATGTACTGATCAAGGGAGATAAGTTAAAATTAAGATTAGAGTTATACTATTTTGTTAGGTATCCAAAATGGACAAATGGTGGTTACTTTTATCATCCTAAGGAGCAGAAAATACTAGTAAGTACCAATGCTAGATACTTAGAGGATGATCAGAGTACTTCCATGAAAGGTTCAACTAGGTTGAACTTGAGGAGAAGTTATCTTCGGAAACAATTTCTTTTGACCTGATTGTGGAACAAGAAGAGGTACAGCCTCAAGAGCCTGTACAATTGGAGTTTCATCGTAATGGGAGAGTGTCTAGGGTTCCAGAGAGATGGACTGGAGAAGCTTTCGAGCTAATCTCTGATCATCAGGAACAAGACCCCATTAGATACGAAGAGGCTATTGCTGATGCCGATGCAAATCTATGGCATGAAGCAATGAAAGCCGAGATTGAGTCTATGTACTTCAATCAGGTTTGGGATCTTGTAGCTTCACCTAAATGGATAAAACCCATTAGGTGTATGTGGGTATACAAGAGGAAGAGGGGAGTGGATGGGAATGTGGAAACCTTCAAAGTTAGGCTTGTGGCGAAAGGGTATACTCAAAAAGAGAAAATCGATTATGAGGAGACTTTTTCCCTGGTAGCCATGCTTAAATCCATCCGTATCCTCCTTGTCATCACATGTCATTATGACTACGAGATATGGCAAATGGATGTCAATACGGCATTTTTAAATGGCCATCTTAGCGAAGACATCTATATGTCCCAACCGAAAGGCTTTATTGTTGAAGGCCAAGAATATATGGTTTGCAAGCTTAAGAAGTCCATTTATGGACTTAAGTAGGCATCGAGAACATGGAACATTTATTTTGATGAGACTGTAAAGTCTTATGATTTTAATCAAAACAAGGATGAACTATACGTGTATAGGAAATTTGAAGGCATTAATATGGTTTCTCTTGTCTTGTATGTAGATGACATTCTACTCATTGGAAATAATGTAGAGACATTGTCATCTACAAAGGTTTGGTTGTCTAGTCAATTCAGTATGAAAGACTTGGGAGAAGCCAGCTACATTCTCGGGATTAGACTTCTTAGAAATAGGAAGTCGAGAATGTAAGGATTATCCCAAGCGGCATACATTGACAAGATGCTGGCCAGGTATAGCAGGGACTCATGCAAGGGAGTTCTAATTCCTTGCAAACATGGATTGTCATTTTTCTCAAGGGACTATCCTAAGTCTTAAAAAGAAAATGATAGAATGAGTAGGATTCCCTACGTTTCGGCTGTAAGAAGTCTTATGTACGCCATGTTGTGTACTAGGCCAGATATCTACTTTGCCGTAGGCTTAGTTAGCAGGTATCAGTCAAACCTTGGGGAGGTTCATTGGCAAGCTATAAAGCATATTCTCAAGTATCTCAAGGGAATGCGAGATTATATGCTAGTTTACAGGGCTGATGACTTGGTTCCTACAGGATACACAGACTCAGACTTCCTGGCAGATAAGGATGAGAGAAAATCCACTAGTGGGTATGTCTTTACCTTGTCTAGAGGAGCCATTTCATGAAGAAGTATCAAGTAATCTTGCATTGCTGACTCAACTATGGAATCTAAGTATGTGGCAGCTTCGGAGGCATCCAAGGAAGTAGTCTGGCTCTGGAAGTTCCTTTCAGAACTTGGAGTCGTGCCACACATGGACAGGCCGATTGTGATGTATTGCGATAACACTGGAACAGTATCACAATCCAAAGAACCCAGGAACCACAAAAAGGGAAAGCATATCGAGAGGAAGTACCACCTGATTCGGGATTTCATCTAGAGACGAGAAGTCATGGTGGAACAGATTGCCTTCGAAAGTAATCTAGCTGATCCATTCACCAAGTCTTTGGCTGAGAGAGTCTTTAAAAGACACTTAGACGCCATAGGGGTGGGCACCTGTGGACTTAATTAGTCTTAGAGTACAAGTGAGAGATTGTTAGGAAATATGCCCTTTTAGACTAGGTTTCTAATATAAATATCAAATGCTTTAATAAAAGAATTTATTTTTATAAATTATTTGTGAATTTACATTTTTATTTGTGCATAATTACGTTTGGAAAAAACTCATTGTGTTTAAATAAGTGGTTCATGTGAATGGTGGTCTTTCACAGTAAGGTATAGATCATGGGTTATTTAACACATAAACATTTGTTCTTAACCGATTGATGAGAATGGAAATCTCATCATGTTTAGATTATTATGTTATGAATTCTAAATGAGGAATGGCTTACCTTTAGCCAGTGAGGAGTCCACTCACTTCATGACATAAGCGTATTTCGAATACATAAAACAGGACCTGTAATAGTGGTTTCTGAAAGTATTATATGGTAGAAATTTAGACTACTACCACTACAGCGTGGACTAATATTTTACAACTTGAGTATGAGTTGGTGGTCTGATGAAGCTGGAAGCATGTACTTTGATATGCTATAGGTGAGGTTCTATAGTAGGGCCAATATACTTGCATGTTGGGTATATATTACTAGTTAGTTAAGACAGACTTGTACAAGATAGTTTTTATACTATATCGCCCCTTGTAGTTGTCTGAATGATCTAAATATCCAGAGTCTTGAGAAACATGACTTGAATGTTTGTTTTAGGGTAGCTCACTTAGAAAGCGAAAACAATCTAGGAAGTCGTGGATCATTGAACTATAAGCTTAAGGATGGTAGATGTCATTTAGAGAGGTGTTAATACACTTATTTTTCTCTAAATGTACGACGATATATAGAGGGGTATTTTAGTCATTACACATGTAGATCGGAGACTTTGCTAACGCAGTACTATTCTTAGGGTCAATATTTCCTTATGGAATGATATTAGGAAATATTTAAAATGCAAAATACAGCTATTTATATGGCAAGAGTATTTTGGTCATTTTAGTAGCTAAGACGGTGTATTTTTTGGTCCCTAGTATAGACCGTGAGTCCTAATTAAATACGGGTTAAGGAATTGATCTTAAATTAAATGGAATTTATTTTATTTAAGTAATCTGATTTAATTATTGATTTAGAATAAAATAAAGGTCCATAGAGATATAATTAATTAAATTAGTTTGGTGGATTAATTAATTATTCAGGGCTTTGTCCCAATTTGAATAATTAAAGATTAACTTGAGACTAAACTAATATAGGCTTATTTATTGGACTGGTTTATTTGGGTTGGGAAAATTAATTATTTTTTGGGCCATTAAGTTGGTTCTAATTAGAATAATTAATTTAGTCCAAAAATTTAAACTAAATATCCAATGGTCCAGTCTAGTTTAACCTAGGGTTTTATGTAGATTAAACAGGAGGATTAGAAACTACGTTATTTTTGACAGACTCTTCTCTATGGGAAAAAAAACACACGTCTCTCTCTCTCTCTCTCCAGAAAATATTCCTTAGTTCTGTTAGTTGTTCACTAAATGGAATTAGGCAGGCCATATATTGGAAGATCGAGAGTTTGGCGTTCATCTACATGCAAAGATGGAGTAGGAGGCTTGTAGGAATCGCACAAGAGGTTTTCACCAGCACATCTACCTCGGTTCTACATGTTCCGATCCAGCCAATTCTTAGAACGAGAAAAAGAAGTAAAAAATTTTAAACCTCGGAACTTGTACAGAGTGCAATCGGCGCCAGATAGGGCTGCCGGAGCTAGCGCCGGCTCTGTTCGGAGTTTCCCTATTCTTCAGTTTTTCCTTTTTTTTTTTTAGTTTTCGCTTCCGCAACGTGCCCTGTATTTTCCCTTTCTATGCCTTCATAGGGTTTCCTTCAAACCTAAAGAAAACCCTCTTCACCAATACAACAAATGCTAAATAAAGAAAAGTAAGGATAAGCTTATCTCTTTTTTCATTTCTCTTTGAGAAATGAAAAATGCCGGTTTCGATATGAATAGGGATTGAACGATCTAATTTGGATATTGAAGATCTCTGCATTCAAATTGCCACTGTAAGTTTTGATTATCATGACCGTCTGGCATTTGTACTGTAACCTAACGTTTAAATTGCTGGAATTTTCCTTTTCCTCCATCCTCTCCTTTAAATGCATTTTTTAGTTGTATCTCATTGCTTTTTAATTTCACTTGCATTTTGAATTCTTTGAGCTTCATTGGATTTTAGTGGCTATACTTTTAACCAAGTGATAGCTTAGGATATTTCTTTCTTTGCACATATATGTAATTTGTTTAATTACTATTTTTTTATAGGCATTTGGATTTCCCTTTCTTACTGGATGATAGTCAGATCTGAAAAATTTTAGTTTAATTTTATATTAGCTCAAATGCTTCAAGGTCAGCTATTTTTTATGTTGCTGAGGTTTTTGAATTGAGATTTGTGGTCTAGTGTTGTTATGTTACTTTTAGCAAATTCATATTTCTAATTTTGGTGTTCTTCTTTTAATTTTAAGTGACATATTTTAACTTTGAAATTCCTCCTAATTGAGTATTGAGAAAGCCTTTTCTTTATTCAATTTACTTGCATAATGGAATATATATTAGTAAGTTTAAGATTCTGGAGAGCAAATAAGCAACTGATTTACTCGCATAGAAAATCACAAGAGATATATTAAAATTTAAAAAAAAAGTAGTGCTACTCCATAAATAAATAAAATAAAAATAGTATACTTGTATTTATTTTCATTTTTTAGCACAAGTTATAATTGTTTTACTTTTACTGTCATTTGCTTCTTTATATTCTTATCTAATTTATTTCAAAATAGATGTGCATCATAACTATACATTTGAAATAATCATTTTGTATATGGATAAGGAAGAAAGTAGTAATTTAAAAGAATTATATTTGCATATAAGAAGTCGACAATTAGTTGGGGTTGACGCGATTTGTCGTGTCACAGAGTTTTTGCCTTCTCGAGGTAGCAATTATGTTGATCGACCTATAAGTCATGCTTCTGAGGAACATCATACAGTTAGAGATGAAATCTTAATGCAACTTAGGATAAATAGTATAAATAAGATTATTCGTATGAAATCAGAAACATTTTTAAATTTATGTGAATTATTACAAAAATATAGTGGATTTCAACCTACACAAAGAACAATTGTAGAAGAACAAGTTACAAAATTCCTCCATATATTAGCTATTCCAACAAAAAATAGTACTATATTATTTTTTTATTCTCAATCAAGTGAAACAGTTAGCCGTTATTTCCATAGATTGCTAAAGGCATTCATATCAATGGAAGATCAATTTCTTCGACAACCCGATGGATCACAAGTCCCTCCAGAAATACTTCAAGATAATCAATTTTATCCATACTTTAAGGTGAAGATTTTGTGATAATACCATCTATCTATTGAATTTTTTTTTGGGTTAATTTAATGTTTCACATGCAATATAAATGTACAAGATTATATAGGAGCAATCGATAGAACACATATTTGAGTAAAGGTTTCTAGTGTTGAAGCGCTAAGGTATTGTGGTAGGAAGTAGCATTCCATGATGAATGTACTAGTTGCATACTCTTTTGATCTAAAATTCACATATGTCTTACATGGTTGGGAGGGAACTGCATTAGATTCACGAATAATAAAAAATGCACTTAAAAGAGAAGATAAGTTAATTATTCCTGAAGGTAATTTGTGTCTTCTAAGTACTTATGTGTTTGTTTATTAAATTATAATATTCTAGTTCAAATTTTGTAACAATAGGAAAATATTACCTTATTGATGCTGGTTTCATACTAAGAAGTAACATTCTCACTCCATATAGACGCGTACGATACCAATGGCAACCGAGCCCCAAAAAACTACCGAGAGCTATTTAACTGCCGGCATGCACAAGCACGAAATACAATTGAAAAGGTTTTTGAAGTACTAAAAAAATGATTTCCAATCATATGGGACAACTAATTCAATTATGACATTGATACACAATCAGAAATTGTGCTTGCTTGTTGCATTTTGCATAACTTTTTAATGGAAGTAGATCCAAATATTAAGTATTTAAATGAGGTGAATCAAGCGTTGGACAACACTGTTCCTTCGGAAGAAACTTGTGCTCAAATACCTTCAGAAGAAGATTCCTCACAAGGAGAATTGTTAAAAAATAATATAGTCATTAATATGTGGAATGATTATGCATCAAACAATATTCATAATTGACTATTTGTGTTATGTAATTTTACTCTCTCTCTTTTGTGAAATGACTTTATAGAAAGTGTATTTTGTTGATGTATGGAATATCTGTCTGACTTTTGTAAGCCTAAAAGGAGAAATGATATGGAGAAATGTTCAAGTTTTAACTCATTTTCTTTAAATGATTTGCATTCATTCTCTGTGCAATATAGCTTGAAAAAAAAAAAAGAATAATGAAGCAAGGAGGATTTAAGAAGGAAATAGTAAAATGGACTCAAGTTATGGATGATACTTATATTCAAGCATTACTTAACCAGCTATATGAAGGAAATCGAGTCGATAGGACATTTATTTCCATAGCATATAACAACATAATACAAGAGTTAAAAACAACACTTGGAATAGACTTTACAAAGGCACGCTTGAGGAATAGAATGAAGACTCTGAAAGAGCACTTTAACGAGTGTTATGATATTTTCAAGAACAATAGGCTTAGTGGATTTGCATGGAACCCTCAAACAAAACTTTGGACAGTTGAATCGGAAGTTTGGGAGGAGCTCATAAAGGTAAGAACATCGGATTTTTATTTTTTAATCTTATTATGCTTGTATCTTGTGCTATAATAGTTAATAATAGTTTGTAATACTTTGTGATGTGATATTAATTGTTTTTAGGAATAGCCTAATACTGAAAAATGGAAAACTAGACCAATAAACAACTATGAAGGTTTGGAAGAACTTTTTGCCAAAAATCATGCCACCGGGGAAGGAGCTATAACAGCTAAAGAAAAATGAAAGAGATGGGCAAATGAACCTTGTGGGTAGCAAATAGAAGAAATTGATGAGCAGTTTTTTCAAAATGAGGTATCATTGGAAGCTTTTGATATACACTAAAACAGATTAGAGAGAAGGTATCTAATATTGCATCCCAATTGCCAACAAAAAATACAACACAAAGTAAGAAAAGGAAACTTTCAAATGACAATGAAGCTGAGATCTTGAAAGTTGCATTAAATAATGTAGCTGAGGCTATTAGAGAGGGAAATTCTGTACTTGAAAAATCTAGGCTACGGCCTACGTATGTATTCAGAAGAAGAGATTTTTAATGAATTTGTTGCTCTTGGGGTTGATTATGAGTCTATCGATGATTGCTATTTATTTCTTTCTCTAAATCAGGATAAATCAAGGGTGTTTTTTGGCTATCCATTCGAAAGGAGAAAAAATATATTATTCAAGATGATGGCTGCATTTAATCGCACTTGATTGAACATTCTGTAGACAAGAATGTCTATCCTTTTTTTAGAGTTTAAAGGCGATACATGTTCAAATGAAATTCTCGATTTTTGTGACATTGATTTAGACAATGCACTTAAAGACAAGGCTTTAAGTGTTGGGTATTTTTGTATAGTTGTGGGTTAGTGATGATGGGGTTTTTGGGTATTGGGTATAGGTATCCAGATGAGTCTTTTGTGAATGTTTTGGCTAGACAACCAGAATCTTAGTTCAAGCAGCACGCAGTGTACATTGGAAAGGATACAAATTAGTTAAATGCAGTTCTCACAGAATGTCAATGATACAAGTTATGCACTTAAACTGAAAAGTTGCATTTCCTTGGACTAAAACTTATTTTGGCCAATGTTTTTACTCTTTGCAATATAGGATCATTTTTCTCAGTTATTTACGTTTTTGTCCGTTGTGTTGTTGTAGGAAAAACCTTGTAGAGGAAGCTTAGAGAGGAGATGAAGTTTGAAAACAGTTATCTTATCAGTACAAAGATGAAGTTTCTGTTTTGTCTTGTGTTTTAAGGTTTTTTAAGTACCTAAAATACGAAGTGTTGAACATGCTAACATTACAGAGGAGGATTTTATGTTTACTTTGTTCTGTGATGTTCTAATTTTCTTTATCTGTTCCTCTGTATCTGGAGATACTAGGCTTTTTACATTTATTTTTTTGTGTAAGTTGTTCATTCTACTAGCTGTCTGCTAAGTATTCATGGTCTTCCAGTGGTAGGATTGGATATTTTTTCAATCTTGGAGGTCTTTATCTTGTATTTAGTTGGACATTTAACCTTCCATGCATATGATATCTATGAGAGATCATCTAAAAGTAACTTTTTCTGTTTTAGGGAGTCAAGATTTCTGGTTTTTCCCAAGGCTTGAGACGAAGATTATACTGTTTGTATTCTCTGGTAGTTTTGTTGGTTGATTCCATTCGTGTTACTTCTGCCTAGTTTTGCTTGCCATAATAGTATATTTGTTGATAGATGTTCTATACATTTCATCATAATATTTATAGCTTGTACATGTGAATATTAAAGCTGCTATCATTAACAATTATGAGAGTGATTTTGTGAACCATCATTATTTTATGGTATATTTGTGAACATGGATATGAAGGTTTCCTAATCCAAATACCTTCTGGACATGGGTGTGTAGCTTTTCTTGAGGAGATTTGTAGACCATAGTTAAAAAAGCTATTAGCTTGGTAATGAATGCCACTCTAATAAGTTTGTTATGTTTTCATTTGACCAGGTTCTTTGGCATATCTGTACAATGCCAAGTCGCAAATAGAAGATTACTAAGGGCTTTTCAGTGACTAAGCTAATGGTAATACAATTGTTGCCCTTTTCCTCTGCTTTGCAGTAAGTTGACCATCCATTTTTAGCTTGAAACTGCTTAGTAGATTCATCTGTTCAATGTAGCTCCATTAGAAATAAGACTAGTACTTGTGGGCTTGTCTATGTGGGCCTCTTGTGCATATGAGGCTTGTGTGGTGATTCATTTTGTGAATGGATGCACTTTTATATTTTCTGAGTCACTACGCATAATAAGAGTATAGATTGTTATAAAATGGAAATTTCTCTTAATGTTGTTGAGAAGAGAGGGATGAGGCCTCAGAAGTGAGAACATACTGTTTTTTAGTGGTGATGCTCTTATTGAAATGTAGTAGCTTTTTGGGCAAAATCATTATTGTTCTCAATGGCTGAAACTTGTAAATTAAACATACATTTCAACAAAGATTTCCAAATTGTAAAGTGTTTCAGAAGTTGCTTAAATAAAACATTCTTGCTTCCACAAAATTTAATTATTTTCTTATTTTTTGTTATCTACCTTGCTGGATAGTTTGACCTTCCCTTCATTTTGATGTTTGATTCTCAGAGTAAGACTTTTGGTTTAGTCATTTGGAGGTCTGGAAGTAATATAATATTGTATAGAGGAGCTGACTATAAGTACCCTTACTTCTTTTCTGAGGAAATTTCAAGGAATGACACTTCGAATTGTTACGCATTAAGACTAGTTGCTGCAAATTTCTTCATTTGCTTACCAAGTCTAAGATGCATATTGGGTTGTCCTCAACCATGTAAAACAAGAGTTTAGTACTAATGTCATGCCTTGAGTGGTTGAACGGGTGTTCTTTCGTTGGCTAACAGATATTGGTGCTTAGCTTTCCTTTTGGTTTTGGTTAATTCATCATCAAATCTAAATTATGATGGATTTTATAATTCCACTGAAAAGCTGTTTTGTCAACAAAAAAGTTACAGCATGTTTTACTATGAGGGTTTTAAGGACTACACAATGTAGTCCACTGGTAATGTGGGATTCTTCACCACATGCCTTCAATTTTATTTAAAAACTCTCAAAGGGTACTTTGGTAAATGAAGAATAATCTTTTCTTTTCTCTCCAAACTCCCAAATGAAAAAAAAGATATTTTTTTTTCTCTCCTAAACTCCCAAACAACTTTAGACATATATCACTTCTTTTATTTTCTCTCATAACTTAAAATTTCTATTCTTTTCTTTTCTCTCCTAAACTTACAAACTATACCTTAAAAAGGAATCAATTTTTATTTTTATTTTTTTTTGTTGAGGTTTATGGGATGTAGATGAAATAAGGTGCTAGCCACTGGAAAAAAACAATTGTAGGGATAGGGGGATTAAGAGGAAAAAGGTGGTGGACATTGACGGGAAATAGGGGGAAATAGTCGTGGAAAAGGCAGCAAATTGAGGAAGGATGGAAAGAGATAGAAGCAGAAGAAAGTGAAGGAGGGAACGGTGATGGCAAGTGTGGCAAACAAAAGAAGGAGAGAAAGGAGGTGGGAGCAATTACGGCTGGAAGAAGCAAAGAGGAGAGGGGAGAGAGGCATCGGCTAGAAAAAAAGGGGAAAAGGATGAGGGAGTGACAACAATTGGAAAAAGAGGAACAATGATGAGAAGGGTCATTGGCATAGATAGAGACGCAATGTGGACCTAAGTTTGGGGTTCACGTTACCACTCAGGTATGGGTGATTCATGGCAATTGAATTTAGGGTTACGGGGTCTTAGGGGCAGTAAGAACAAGGTGAGAAGGGTGGTATACCCTACAACGGCTGAAAGAAGAAGGAAATAGGAGATGAGGCGGTTGTGGTTATGCAATGTAGATGGAAGATGGAAGAAGGACACAAGGGAGGCAAGGGCGACAAGTTAGGTAGGGTTGGGTAAAAGATTTTAGGATTTTGGTTTTGGAGAAGATGGTGAGGGAAATTTTGACATATAACCTAATTTATTAAAAATTTATTTTTTTATTTGTTAATTTTCTAAGGAGGGCATTAAAGTAATTTTTTTACAAAGAGTAAATTGAGAATAGCAATAGATAATAGAGTGTTTTTTTAATTAACTTTTTTTTTTGTTATTGAACTATTAAAAGACGTGAAAAATATTATTCTTCACATAATAAAACTATTTTAATCAATTTAAGTCCCTCCACCCCTCCCCCCTTTTCTTTCCCTTTTTTAATTTTATTTTCTCAAAACAATTTAACCTTTATTGACCTATTATTACATTTTATATAAAAAAAAATGATATTTAATGTGCATTAGATATATTAAAAAAAAATTACTTCAAATATAGGATTTTCATTTTTTCTAAACCATGTCAAAATAATTCAAATGAATTTTGTAAATAGGCCAATAAATAAGCTGGTTTTGAGAAAATTAAAAAAAAAAGGAAAAAGTGAAAAATAATTGCATGACTAAATAGTAAATACCCTGACATTGTTTAATTGGCAGAAGTAATGTGACGGAATATAAAATTTAGAAAAATAAATTCACAAAATATAATTTCAGATAGATTATATTTTTTTATTTTTGTTATTCCTTTATTGGCACATGAAGAATCTTTCTTTTATTTAAAATATTCAAAAATGTTAAAGAAAAGTAATATAAAATATTTTTAATATTTAAAAATATAATGTTATACATACAAAAATTTAAAATTATTTTAAAAATTTCTCATATTATTATACAGTTTAATTATATATTTTTAAAATGGTTATATTAAATGAAATTCACATAAATAATATTCTTATATCTTTAAATAGAAATTTTATTTTAATTTATTGATATTATAATTATTTTTTATATTGAGTTCAAATTTTAATAGTAGTAAAAAAATATTTGATTATTATCAATTTTAAATATTTACAAAAAAGTAATAAATTTTCTTTTCATATAAGTTATACAATCACGATATATTTTTTATTACTTTACTTAAAATATTAAGTCTTTTAAGTTTTTGGAAAAAAAAAGATTTTATAGTTTGAAATATAGAAATTTCTAATATTGCTAGGTTAAGAGAAATCTAAGGAGAGAAAGATGAGTGATGGTAAATATATAAATATGTATAAATCTTATATTTATTTTGTTTTTTAAATTATTTTTATCTTTTATTACAAAAATCCTAAAAAATATTACAATACCACCATTCAAAAAGAATTTATTTTACTAATATTCTACATTTATTTTTTCAAATCACAAAAATTAAATTCATTTTTCAAAACATAAATAATGAACTAAATACTAAATTTTTTTAAAAAAATATAATTAACTTTCCACCTTAACAATCAAATAAAATTAGTCTCCAATGGCAAATATTCTTGCATTTTAATAGCTGGGGTGGTAAAAAAAATACACATGTTTTATGACTGGGGAAAAAAAATTTCTAACCTTTTAAAAGTTTTAAGGACTGAAGCCCCCTTTCCCTTAAAAGAAAGAAAGAATTGGGCAATACTACAGGCATAATTTTGCAGCTGAAAGCATCTATGTAACTAGAAGAACAACACTGACTGGTCATAACTACTTCCTCCATAGCCATTTCACCCTTTTGGGCACGACGAAACTCTGTAGACACATACAATAGAAGTCTCAACTCAAATGTGCTTAACCCAAGAAAATGCAAGCAATTGATAGGTGTGCTGTTGCTAAGCTCACCTCACGCAAGACCACCACCTGACCACAAAGTTACACTTGTTTGTTTCGTACCAAAGCTAATGTGTGAATAGCAGAAACAGCACAAATGACAAATGGAGAGGACCGTCATTTTGTAAAAAGACACAAATGCCACCAGAAGTGAATGACCAAAAATGAACAGTATCACCCAAACTCCTTTTTCTCTTATGTAGAAGATTTGTTTCCCATTTGAGTCAATTGCTCCAATTTTTTGTTTTGCGTTTTAAACCAGAATACTGAAAATTTAATCTCTTAAAGACAAGCGTATGTGCTCATAACTTCTAGCAGGATTGATACTTCAGAGATCGGAGTACACAGCTAGGAAAGTTTCCCATGTAATTGATTTCTATTACACTAATTTTTTTTAAGGGAAAAAAAAAATAAAATGACTTACAAATGATGCTACAGCAGGTTACAAATATTTTTCCCGTGTACGGTAAGATATGCTATTAATACCGCTGACAACAATGCCATCCTTTCACAGCAGCAACAACCAAACCGCGGTAGAGATTGCCCTGCTTTAGCAGGAGGAGGAAAACATTAGAAGTAATATCATCAAACAATCAGCTCATGCAACATTTTCTTTTGGGGACAATGGGAAAACATGCGACCATCAGACCGATCGTGGCTAGAAGTCAAAGGTCATAGCTTTTGAATTGCCTTTACATTTACGGACTATGCTTTTGAGAATAAGTAGACAGTAATTAGATTAAAATATATTTGTTTGAATATAATAAAAATTATTAAATATATGAAATCAAATATGATCCAAGATGATGCCAAAAAGAGATAATAATAATAATTCTCGAAAAACAAAAATTAAATTATTATTATTTTGAACTAAAGTGATTTTAAATTGGAATAAAAATTGGTGGCCAATTACACCCATTGTATGAGGGAAGCAAAAAACCTTTAAGGAAAAAAAAGGAATATTTTGTCACAAAGCCCAAGACATATACACTAAAATGCCTCTGTATGTTGATAAAAGCTAATCTGCATGAAACTACTCGAGGGGGAAATGCATACTCTGGAGTGATGACTTCTTGAGCAAAACGGGAAGGATTGTGACACTGTTTCCTTGCATGAGCTCAAATCCTCAGTGCTGCACCATGGTCACTTCTGCCTTTGAGCCGCCTGTTATCCAGGAATATGAGGTTAGAATGTCCCGAAAGAAAATGAAGGTATATCTCAGCAATAAAAAAATGGGCTATTTAAGTCCAACATTCTGTTTTCATAGTAGTATTACGAGGTGACAAAGATTAAAAACACAAACCAGGCAATCTTTTATTTTTCCTATCCACACCTTCTTAAGTTGTTTCTTTAGGGGGTGGGTAGGGTTAAGATGTAAATAGACATTCACGAGGATAAACATGTGATCAAATGTAAGAACATGGAACTACCCATATTTTGGAACTAATAAAGCCTGAAATAAAGTTAACATCAGATATTGGAAATCCAAATCCAACATAACCAACAGTATCAAAATAGTTTATACCTTCTTCAATTTCTCCAGCACTGAATTTTCAAATGCCTGGTATCCAGCACCGACAAGATTACTTAACTTTGGCCCATCAGGCTCTACATCCTTCTGGGCACTAGAATATAGAGGAGGAGTAGTTGATTGAGCTGGTTGCAGAGGTAAAACTAATAGGGGATTTGATAAATCACCCAAGACATCCCCTGTAGCAGCCGCCTGTCAATAATGAACATGATGTCAAGACCACTAATACAAGATAAAATACTATTTCATACAAAGTTTCGTGAAACTTACGGCTGCATCTCTAGAAGCCATCTGAATAAGTGCTGAACCTTTCTTCTTGGAACTCCTTATCACTACATCTTCTACTTCGCCAAACTTCCCAAATATTTCCTTTAGTCTCTCAGAAGTGTAATCTTCACCAACCTTCTCCCATGATACCTTGAGCACTTTCTCTTTATCTAAATCAATTCCCCCACAATCCGTATTCCCTTTTGTTGTTCCAGTTGTTGCTTTCTTGGAAGCAGCAGTCTCAGTTGATGCCTTGTTGGTAAACATGGAACGAATTCTAGCAATCTCTTCTTTGAGCTTCCTAGCAATTCTATCTTCCTCTTCTCGGGCACTCACGCTAGGGTCAGCATCAAAAGCAGCTCGCTCTCTTTCTTCAAGATCTGACATCATTTTCCGCCGCTTAGAATCCTGTTGTGATTGGCGTTTAACCTTATCACGTTTCACCCGAAGCAAATCATCAAACAACTTCCTTGCCTTTTCATCCTTGAGAATCTCATAGGATGTTTTAAGCTTTTGGAAATTAATGTGTGCATTTGGGTCATCGGGTCTCTTATCAGGGTGTAACTCCAAGGCCTTTAACCGATATGCTTTCGAGATTTCTTTTTCTGTAAGTTTGGCTCCTTCTTCACCAGATGGCAAGCCCAAAACAGCATAGTGATCGATGTCAATATCCATTTTTCTTTTCAATTATAAAATGGAACAGCACTGTAAATCCATTCAAAAAGTTAGTATGTAGAATATGGGGGGGAGAACACAAAATCTTTTTGCTACATTTAAAGAACCATCTAAATCACATTGAAGTCTTATAGATATCTAAAAATCTCTATGTCACCTTATTTGACTGATCCAATTGAAAGAACAAGTAAGCTAAAGTTTTAACTTATCAATGCCTGAATCACACACCGTAAGGGCATGTTTAACATATTTAAACTCATTATACCAAAAGGATTTAAGCATCAAATTGATTTCAAAAACCCACATTTCTGTGACAATTCCCTTTGTACATAGCAAGATATTACACACCCATGGGGAAAGAAATTTTCACAAGGAAACAGAAAAATCCCAGGGAAGATTATAACAACGTATTCTTGTAAACAACCAACCTCAATTATACAAAAAGAATGATATGCCAGCCATGGGTGAACTCTTCTTTCGTGACAAGCCTAGGGCTCTAAGCTTTTAGTGAAGAGTATGTATGCATGCATGCATGTATGTATGTATGTATGTATGTATGTATGTATGTAATTCACTAGTTAGTAAACAACTTCGAACAACTGACAAAACTTGTGAACCACTTCAAGGATTTCTCATTTCTTTGTCACTATAGGCCATTTAGTATGTTGAAATGATACAGAAATCTATTTAGAATTGGAATGCTACTCAAGATGCTGCATTTTTTGTAGCCTGAAGCATCGTTTCGTAAAATTGTCCATTTTGACATAGAGAAATAGATTCACACAACCCAAGATTGCAGCAAGAGATATTTTGCCTTTCACTAAGGCCACGTGATTCCTAATAAATTTACAGTAATACTACGATTCCACAATGTGAATGCTAGTCATGGCATCCTTAAAGCATTTTCTACTGCCTATTTTCTTCATATTATGCAAATGTAAGACAAGCAGTTCACAGTTAATATCACGATGAAAACTTCTGAATCAAGGCTCAGTTTCTAGGGGGAATTTTATCAAAAAGGAAAAATAATCCGACATAATAAGAAGCAGGCTGAAAAAGAAACAAAAGATAGCATGGTGACTCACGTTACACACAAAACAGGCAAAACATTTTTCTGAAAATCAAGATGCAAAGTTGTGTCAATATGAGTCAAGAACAATTGATTTTAGAAAAAAATCAACACACGACGTTGTACCTATACATGAAATTTTCGTAAAAAATCAGGAGGCAAAGTATTGTAGAGGGCATGATAATTAATATCAATGCAAAACCCAGAAAAAAAAAATACTTCTGTTCCATTCAAATCAGGTATTCCAACCCAACCACAACCAAAGACAACAAGAATAGGTTAAGTTGAATAAGCAACTTAAGGCAGGATAAGAAAATACATGTCAAACTAAAACAGATAGAAAAAAAAAAAAACTTACAGGAAAAGTAAACTGATAAAACTAAGATTATCAAGAAAAAAAAAAACTAGTAATTGGGGGAAATTAAACAAGACAGGTTGGATGAGAGAAATGGTAGACTATTAAAAACTTATGCTAGTGAAACTGGGATACATAAAATAGAGTTGACACAGATATAAGCAGGAAAAGGAATCTAGTTAACTGAAAAACGCCATTCACCAATTATTAGGGTTTAGGGTACACACCTATTTTCAGGCAAAATACGAGTATAACAGGAGCAACTTGCGGCCCTCAGACGCCGTCAGCAAAATGAGCAGAGTCGCGTGGCTGCTACTGCTTCAAAGTATTCCGTGAATAATTCAAGTCTATGCAGCCCTGGACGAATGGCTCCGCGAAAGGCGACGGAAGAAGGCGGGGGAAAGAGGAGGCAGCGGAGGAAGAGTTGGGTCACGGTCGATTTCTATTCGATTCTTTCTCGGACATAAAATCTGCCCCAAAACAAAAACAAAAATAAATATAGCGATTTTCTAGTAGAAACGACGGCGTTTTTTCGCGGCTTTGTGTCGGTCGGAGATAATATCACACGACGACGTATAAGCTGTCCAAGTGAAAAAACAACTCACCTGTTCCCTCGTCTTATAAGTTCCCTCGAAATAAGGGATGGAGAAGATAGGTCAGGCTTTTATCAGGGATTACGGTATAGCTTAATTTCGATTTGACTTGACTTGGACCTACTTAAAAAATATGTCAGATATGGGATTAAAATCACGCTTATTTAATTAATTAAATAAGTCAAGTTTATTTACTTAAAATTTGATCTAAAATCTATCAGGTCTAACTTATTTATAAATTCTTTTTGTTGACTTATTTATATAGTCTTTTTGTTATATAATATAAGTGGTTAGAGATTACTTTTGTTATTACATAATATAAATCGTTAAAAACTTTTTAAGAAGATTTTAAAATTATTTTTATATTTTTATCCTTATTTATTATTCTATTTTTTCTCTATTTCTCTCCCCTCTTTTCTCTTGTTTTCAAAATATTTAAATAGGAGTGTTTTAGAAAGAAAAAATATAAAGTCACATTATTTTTAAGAATCTTAATATGTGTAAAATTAAGTCAAATGATTTATATTATGAGATAGAGGAAGTATTATATAATATATATTATATTTATATATATCTTATATAATAATTATTTTATACATATAAATATATAAAATATACTATATAATTTATTAATTTTAATATATATATACTTTAAATATAAAATATCTAAACTAAAATGAGATAAAAAAGAAAAAATTAAAATAAAATTTTAAACATATCATGCTTTTATACTGGTCAAATTTAAACCTAACAAAGATTTATATGGACCAATAGATCAGACTTAAATCTTAAACTTACAATCATTATTTTTTTGATTGGATCGGACCGATTGGATCATGAACCGGTCTTCAAACTAGTCTGGTCCATCCCTTTGAGTCAAAAATTTCAAAAACCAATTTATTTGTGCAAATCGATTTGAATCGATTGGTCCAACTAATTAAACTAATCCTTCTTTTTTTTTCCCTCCTAAATAAGATAATATATTTATAGGAAAGAAATAAGTTGCACAAATAGAATAAATAGTCTATAGTAATAGAGAAAATATCATATTTTCTTCTAATTTTATTATTTATATATTTATGAATTTAAATTATATTATATTATTAATTATTTTTATTTTTTAAATAATAATATTATCGATTCAATTACAATTCACTTGAATTAGATATAAAATCGTGAATCAATAAAATTTTCAATTCAATATACTATTCGATTCCGAAAACAATACTCACAATACAGACTTAAAGCAGGCCTGGTCATCTCCATCCCTCCTACTCGGACTCAAGATTGTGAATCCCAACCATATTATCTAAAAATGTTTCAAGATTTCCAATTTCTGCATCATTCTTTTGTAGATCTCTTGTGTAGACATTGTAATTATTAAAGAATTGTTCAGGCAAATCTTGCACATTCGCGTTTTGATCTTCACCTTCCAAGTAATTCTCGTTCTTGCAAAACTTTCCACTGCCAGAAGATACTTCCGCTGCACTGTAGAACCCCCCCCCCCAAAAAAAAGCAGCTTTTTTACTTTTATAAGCTCACAGGGCCACAGGCATACTTGCTTGAAACAAGGGTAATTATCCATTTGATTCTTTTTCTATGGAAAACGATTTTCAGCGATCCATTTCCTCACGGTCCAGCCGTAGAGCAGACAGAAATTACTTACTACACCAAACAAAAGGTATTTAGCAAATGAATTTTGTTTTTGGCTGACAGTTTAAGGTGAATTTTTTGTGGTTTTTTTTTATGATTTAATGGTAATTGCAGATGGGGAAGGAGAGCTCTTAGTAGGTGGGAAGTTAACGCCTGATTTCTCAATGAAGGTTATATGGAAAAGGGGTTTTATTCGATTAGTGCTGGTTGCTGGGATTATCTGGATGTTTCTTATTCTTGTTGCTTTGTTATTTCACATTTGGTCTTGTCAATCTTCCGTGGCTTTCTTTTCAGGTATATCTTTTGTTTTAGTGATTACCCTCTGGTCTCATATTTCGTGTCATCTCTCTTCTGTTGTATCCGCGGTGGAGTTAGCTAAGCACGTGGCATTCAGATTTTGCAGTTACCGTATAGTTCTTTTCTGGATTATGCATGAACATGTACTCCAAAACTTTAAAACATTTTGATTTTCAATGCTATGAAGGAGTACGCTAGTATTGAGTATTTATTTTTTTCAATGGCTTTGTCGTGCAGCATTTTGTAACAAAGAAGGCAGGGTGTTCGACGTGTTAAACACAATGGGACTGGTGAAACCACCACACCGTAAGATTGTAGCTGCTTATCTGTTCCTCCTTTTATTGCTTTGTTCCCCCTCTCATTTTGTATATATTGATGTTTTCTGGACATAATGAGATTTTTTGTTCTTTTCTGCCATAAGGCTGTCCTATTCCTGTTGCTGATGACCCAGATAGAGTAGTTATTCCAAAGAAAAGATCTCCTGAAAGATTTGTTCAAAGTCTATCCTATGTCATGGAAGATGATGTGGCCAATAATGGATCTCAGTCTGCTCCTCTGTTTGGAGGACATCAGACCTGGCAGGAAAGAGATGAGAGCTTTAAAGTGAAGTCCACAATGAAGGTAAGCAATACAATATGATTTGTATATATTTTGTTTACATTACGAAAGTATTTAGATAAGCAGCTTATGCTCATGCTGTTGATCTCTTAGAGCTCAATTGTTGAAGTCTTGTGGTGGATTTCAAAACTGGAAATGCTCCTGGCTCCTTACATTTTTAACTCAAGTTTTGCCTGTATTATCATGTTATTTATCAGAAACAGTTCTCTAAGACTACAGAGATATCGGTCTTGTGAACAGAGCCATTCAGTTTCAACACAATTGCTTGTATTGAGATCCTTTGAAGTTCTTGAAAATATGATTGCATGCATATAATTGTGAGATATTGGCAGCTTTAGTAAATAGTTCAGAGGGTGACAGTAGCCTGCATTCTTACATTCACTATGAAGAACTTGTGCTTAAGGCAGAAACTAGAGCTTTTGTCAAGCACTCGATTGGAAGCATTCTTACATTCTTGCATCTCAACTAAAAACTGAATGTATGAGAGGAACATGAATACAAAAATATACTCATCTTTGCCATATTAAAAGAGAAAAAGAAATTGCCTCAATATAGGGCCAAAGATAGCCTCTAACATGTTGAACTTTAGAACCTGAAAATGTACTACCATATGAAGAGTGTGCGCGCACCACAGCTGTATTGGAAATTAAGTTTGTTCATTTGATGTACCCATTTATATTCCAAGAAGCGCTTGTTGTAAATGCAATGAAACAAATGGAATCTCAACTGCATGAATTTTTAAATTCAGATGTTTTAACTTGTTAAGTTGACAAGGATAAAGAGAGCTAGAGCATAAGTTGAATTTGAGGAGTACTGATGTTTCTTGAAGGTCGATTTTGTGCTTTGACTTGGAAGGAATAGAACAAGTTATCTGTTCATGTGTTATGTGGAATGCATAATTGATGAATATAAAAAAAAGAATACAGCAAAAATAATCAAGAATTTCCCCAACTTGTTTGTTAATTTATTTCTTAGATCAAAATATTTTTCCTTCCTATCCTATTCTTTTGCACGTGGCTTCAATCATAACTTCTGGATATATATCTGTTTTGTCTTCAGGTGCATTGTGGTTTTATTAAGAATGGTGGTGCAGATATGGATCCAAAAGATATCAAATATGTTGAAAAGTGCCAGTTTGTGGTTGCATCTGGTATTTTTGATGGATATGATGTACCATATCAGCCAGCAAATATTAGTGCACGCTCTCGTAAACTTTTTTGTTTTCTGATGGTGGTTGATGAAGTATCATTTGATTTCATCAAGGGAAATGTTACAGTTACAGCAGATGGTGATGGTGGGCAGTGGGTAGGTATCTGGCGTCTGGTTCTGCTAAAGAATCCACCTTATGATGAGCCCAGAAGGAATGGTAAAGTTCCCAAGATATTAACCCACAGGTTATTTCCTCAAGCACAGTACAGCCTTTGGATTGATGGTAAAATGGAGCTAATAGTTGATCCCTTGCTCATTTTAGAAAGGTATGGTCTTCATGATAATCTCTATGGCCAAATTGTATGTATTAGCTTGCTTTACTGCTGTAGGAACTTAAAAATACAACCTGAAACTAGACAGTATATAGAATTGGTTGCCAAATGAATTAGAAGTCTCTAGTGAAATGGTAGGAAGGATTAAATATTGCTTCTAAATTCTTCAAAGGCTTAACTTCCAGTAGTTCTTATACTTGCATAATGTTAAGACCTGTAGGATTACCTAACAATGTGTAAATAAGGCCCCGTAAGAAGTAAAATATTGTTGCATGATTGTAGTTGCTGTATGAAAAAAAAAAGTCATGTTTATGATCATTGGTGAAATTCATATTTCTTTGGCTGTTCAAAGGGTAGAATTGATTCTCAATTCTATTTTATTCACTTTTAGATATCTATGGCGAGAGAAGCACACATTTGCTATTGCCCAGCACAAGCATCATCACAGCATCTATGAGGAGGCAGATTCAAACAAAAGGAGAAAGCGATATGCTCGACCCCTTATTGATCTCCATATGAAAATATACCGTTATGAGGGAATGGAGGCATGGAGTCCATTGAAAAGCAATCCAAGCGGTAAGATTACGGACACCTGTTTTAATTTATCACTAGTGTCTTCTGGTGAGTTTTTTGCTCAGGAGCTGCCTGCAAAACTTGTTTGTCATTTTGATAAAGCATCTGCAATTCTCCTTACTGTTCCTGATTTATTCTTTTAGTTATTACTTGTATTTAGCTAACAGACTTCACTAAATGCAGATGTTCCTGAAGGAGCCATCATCATACGTGAACATACTGCACTCAATAACCTGTTCAGTTGCTTATGGTTTAATGAGGTTAACCTTTTCACACCAAGGGATCAGCTTAGCTTTGGATATGTAGTTTACAGGTTGGGAGGCCGCTTTAAATTTTATATGTTTCCAAATTGTGAATACAACTCACTTTTTATTTTGCATCCTCACATTCGGGAGCATTCTTCTAAAATAGAGTGGGTGAAAAGTTTGAGTGAGTTTAAGAAAGATCCTAGCTTGATGGAAACTAGGGGTGGCTTAGGTTTGTGGACTCCTTATCCTGGGAATCTTGATTTGGTTGTACTACCACCTATAGCAAGAACATCAAAAGCTGGATAATATGTTTTACATTTTTGTTTTTGTCAATTTTGAGTTCTACATTCTCTTTGGTATAATACTTCTGTCAGGCCAAATTTGAGAATTGCTCAAAGAATTTTAGAAGATGATTTAAAAATCCTTCTTTTTGCCCTTTAAAATTGTTGTGGAAATGTGCCAATGACATTAAATGCTATTTCTAGCTATTTGCAGCTTCGATTTTTATTAAGAAATGTGCCCACGTAGGACTTCACATAAGCTCTTGGAAAGAAATAACAGGACGTAACTAGCATATATTGTTGATGAAACTGTATTTAAACTAGAGCCTTCGTCCATGAGTATAGCTGAATTGGACCAGAATTGCTTATACTTTCTTACCTTAGTTCTGCTCATAGGACTCTTAAACCCAAGAGAGATTATCTCTGTTCCGACTTAAGGTTCAGCATACAGAGACATCACCCCTCTAATAGGCAACAGTGGCAAAGGGTTAGATTAGTGTAGTGGGAGAATGAAATTGCCACCGACTTGAGTAGGTGTTTTGGAAAAAAGACGACGGACATCGACCAACCCCTCCGATAGGCAATAGTGGAAAAAAGACAATGAAATTCGGGAGACAAGGGGAACGCTTGCGATAATTTGTTGGGCATGATGATTTTGCTATTTTCTCGAGCTCATCATATTTTCAGACATAGGATAGGAATATGTAACCATGATGTCGCATCAGAATTTGTATTGTGCGATACCCATCCGAACTGCAACATGCAGAAGTGCAAAAAGTACAGCTCCCAAACGTAGCGAACCTCTGAATGTAAAACCTCAAGTAAGCGTCTCATGTCATACAGCAGCAGACTTAACTTGGGGCTTCGAGTACCACTAAATTTTTCCCGTAGGGTATTCATCATTGAATTATGGCCTTAATCCCCATGAATTAGTTAAAAAAAATGCTCATTTCCCCCAGGCTCTAAAACTAGTAGTAATAAGAAAACCAAAACGAAAATTTTTTATTCTGTATGTCATCAGAAAAGAACATGAGACCAGAAAAAATATCGTTGGACTTTCCCCTCATACATTATTAATACAGGACATGCTGTAAACTGCATGGATCATTATATCTAATCTAATCTCAACCACAAGCCGCCCTAGAAAAGTCAATAGTACAAGTTCGGAGGAACGAGGAAACAGCCACAATATATGACAAGGGCTTTTTGCTTCCTAGAAGCCCAGAATACTCAGCCAACCTGAAAAGCAGGACCCAAGAAATTTTCCAGTAACACAAGACTGCAAAATAATTACAAACTCTAATTGCTGCTCAACTAAAGAATATTCAACGTCTTTAAAATTCCGGAGTGTGCTGCTCTTGCAGATCTTAGAAATTGAAATTTTATTCTTGAACTTGATAGAGGAAATACACAATCTAAGGTGGAAAGCACAATCAGAACATATGGCCGTGCTCATCCAAGAAAATGAATTTGAGCAGGATATAAGGTACAAAGGCTTAGTCCAATCCCTTAATGAGATGCATCTCGACTGTAGTACATGTCAAGTGTCTTGGCTGGAATACGGTGCAGTAGTTCACGAGGAAAGATACGAAGCAAGGTCCAAGCCAAATCAAGCGACTGGAAAATATTACGCGTATCATACGCTCCTTGTGTAACAAACTTCCTCTCGAATTTGTCTAGGAACTCCAGATACAGCTGTAACAATTAAAAAACAGTTACTTAGCATAATGGATGTGATTATATGGTGAAATAAAAAAAAATGATTTCCTTGACTAACCAGATCTTCAGAAGAAAGAGCTTCTTCTCCAACCACAGCTTTCATTGCCTGCACATCCTTCCCAATGGCATAGTTTGCGTATAGCTGAAGTTTCAAATAGGTAAAATATTTTATTAATAAATCGATGAACTAAATGTAAAAGATCATAATAATAGAGGGTTGAAGTCTGCACAAGAATTTTCACACCCAAAGTGGAAGAGATGAAGAGGAAAGGAGCAGCAAACTTGAAAATTTAGTAGATGAATAGCCTAGGTTACCTGGTTGGACACATCAGCATGGTCCTTGCGTGTCATACCCTCACCTATGGCACTCTGCAATATTCAAACAAGATGCAACATTACTATGTGGCCATATTATGCTAGTCTTGTAGTGGCTAGGGAAGAAAAAGAATCACTAAGTTGCTAACACACACAACTGTTCAAAACCTTGACTAACCTTCATTAAACGAGACAAGGAGGGAAGTACGTTGATTGGAGGATATATCTGATAAAAGTTAAAAGAAAGCAGCTCTGTTAAAAGATCAATATCCATCACATAAAAGTACAAAATTTGGAGGGAAGTAAAGAAATTTACATTAGCCGATGAGAATTCCTAAACTGTCCCCTTTTTAAAAGACCAGTGCCACGCAACCCACAAAACTAATCCACTTGGCAATAGGCCAATCTCTCAGTAATTAGAGCACATTATCCATGAAAGCATACATTCTTGGTCCTATTACATTCCAATTTTGCTAAGTAGATGCAAGAAAATTTGGTGGTTTATTTTGGTTTTAAAAGCAGTTCCCACAAAAGTGAAGGGAACATTTACTCTGAACTAGTCCAACAAACCAGAAACTGAAACATGTTGACAGTGTCACTTTATCTAACCTGCCGATTGTAAAGCTGTCTATCAATATATATCTGTCCCTCAGTAATGTAGCCCGTAAGATCTGGTGTTGGATGCGTGATATCTGAGCAATCAAAAAAAAAAAAAAAAAAATTCAGAACCTTAAGACATAAAAGCAAGTGAACCAAATTACCACACAGGTTATGTGAAATTAGTAGTGATCAAATCACCATCATTGGGCATCGTTAAGATAGGAATTTGTGTGATAGAACCCTTGCGTCCTTCAATACGTCCAGCACGCTCATAGATCGTTGCCAAATCAGTATACATATAACCAGGATAACCACGTCTTCCAGGCACTTCCTCCCTAGCAGCAGAAACCTGAATGGAAGTTACTTTTTCAACTGCATGCTAAAAACTTTATACAGGGAAAAGCTAAACTTCATTGGAATCGAACTGAAAATTTTGCACCATGGCAAGTTCGCGAACTGATGTCAAATACTTTTCACACGTTACCTCACGAAGAGCATCAGCATAAGAACTCATATCAGTCAAGATGACAAGAACATGCTTCCCACATTCATAAGCAAGATATTCTGCAGTGGTCAAAGCAATCCGAGGAGTAATAATACGTTCTATTGTTGGATCATTAGCCTGTACAAAGAGTTTTAAACCGATCATATCACATGCCAGAATTTTCATATTATAGAAAGAGAAATTAAAAAGAGAAATTCCTCAAAGGGTCAAATGCCATATATGCTATACACGTCCATAATTTAACTAAATTACCAGATTTAAGAAAAGGGTCACTCTCTCCATAGATCCATTTTCCTCAAAATCACGTTTAAAAAACTGTGCTGTCTCCATGTTAACTCCCATAGCTGCAAAGACAATGGCAAAGTTGTCCTCTTCACCATCCTGCAACAGCAACAGAGTAAGAGAGCCATCTTAGTAACAATTCAATCACCAGGACTAAAAGGAACAAGAAAAGTAACCATCTCTTAACAATGCAAATCCAAAAGCTGGATATCAAAAAGTGCAAATGAATTACGTTGGTAATTCCCACCAGTCTAGCAAGTATATTTCTGCCAGAGCTTTATATGTGGATATATTTGTGCTGCCTCTTAACTCTAGTAGATAAGATACATTCATAGATATTCTTAACAATCAACAGATGAAAAAAAGTACTTCAATTTCACAATAAAAGATTATAGCATTTATACTGTTTTAGCAGCAAAATATAGCAAACTAACTACATACATCAAGAAGATTGTCGGATTTCTCCAACCGTTTTACTAGACCAGCCTGACGACAGATTTGGGCAGCTATTTCATTATGTGGAAGACCCGCAGCTGAGAAAAGAGGAATTTTCTGTCCTCTAGCGATTGAATTCATGACATCAATTGTTGAGATGCCTGTCTGTATCATTTCTTCAGGATAGGTTCTCTCACTAGGATTGATAGAACTCCCTGAAGTAGAATATATTAAAATGTTAAACAAAACCACATATGTGAATAGAGAATGTGATCTACAGAAAAGTAAAATACTTTCTTCAGCAATACTTGCCAGAAATATCCAAATATGCTTCCGGCAGAATAGGAGGACCATTGTCAATGGGTTTCCCAGACCCATTAAAAATGCGACCAAGCATATCCAAAGAGACGGGAGTTTTTAAAACCTGCAAACAAAGTCACAGATACTCTTACAGATTATTGATATCTCGACCAACCAAAGAAGAGTAGAAAAATAAATACACCATCGAGGTGATTGTGAAGTGCAACATGATATTAAAATCATCATCATTTTTGTACACAAAGTGTGAAGGAAATTCATGGTACCAGTATAGAACTGCAGCCATAAGCATTATTTCAAATTTTCCAAAGAAACCAAAGGAAAAAGAAAATGCTAGAAAACAACACTTCACCTCGCCCGTGAACTGCACGGTTGTGTATTTGTTGTCGATTCCAGATGTTCCTTCAAAAACCTAAATACATTATCATCGCAAAAAGTTAAGGGTGTAAGTAGATAAGAATTGGTTTGAGATGGGTTTTATAAAAAATTATTAAATATTTAGTCAGGTGGGGTTAAAAAAGAGAGAATATGATGTGTTGTGAGTAGATGATAGTTTTCGAAAAACCGAAAATACATAAGATATTACTCCCTCCGTCCCATAATATAAGTCGTTAGAGACTACTTTTATTGTCCCAAAATAAAAGTTATTGAGAACTTTTCAAGAAGGTTTTAAAGTTATTTTTATATTTTTGTCCTTATTTATTATTTTCTTTCCCTCCCTTTCTCTCTCCGCTCTTCTCTTGTTTCCAAGAGATTTAAATAGGGGTGTTTTAGGAAAAAAAACATAAAGTCACCTTGTTTTTAGGAATCTTAATATGTGTGAAATTAAGTCAAATGAATTATATTATAGGACGGAGGGAGTAATATTTTTGAATTAAAGTAAAATTCTGGTTTGGAATGAGATTGGAAAATCCCAATCCACTTAAAGTTAAAGCCTAAGTGTTTTTGAAGCACTGACTCCTACTAGATTTATATTGTCAAAGTGAAGGTTAACTAAATTTGTTCCTCAAGACACACGCAAAAAGATCATTCGGGAATAGAGGAGTGCAACTAGTATTCTATGTGATCGCAATATGCCTTTGAGCCTAAAGGGAAAGTTTATAGAACAGCCATCAAACCGGCTTTGCTATATGGTACGGAATGATAGACAGTTAAAAGGTGTTATATTCAAAAACTAAAGGTAGCAGAGATGTGTATGTTAAGGTTGATGTGTGGACATACTAGAAAGGAAAAAGTAAGGAATGAGATCATTCGGGAGTGACATCCATTGAAGACAAAATGAGAGAAAACCGCTTGCGATGGTTTAGACATATACAGAGAAACCAAAGAATGTCTCTATTAGGAGAATTGAGGGATGGAGGCAAGATAGGTTGGATAGAGGTAGAGACAGGCCTAAGAAGATGTGGATGGAGATGATTACGATTGATATGTCTCTGTTGGATTTGGATGAGAGTATGACCGTGAATAAAAAAAAGTGGAAGGAGAAGATTCATGTTGATGACCACACGTGATCTTGTATTGGTTCATGTAGCTGATCTCAAGTTACTTAGAACTAAAGCTTAGTTTGTTGTTGTAAGACACACGCAGAAAGATCTAGACCAAAAAGGATTGAAAACAAACTTAGCAGTACTATAAGGTGGCAAAGAAAAATGAGCATCTTTAGCAAGAATTAAAATAGAACAATATTCCGTCAACTTGGAGACATATTTATCAACGGGTGCTATATCCATTTTAATATGAAAAATGAATAATGAAAGGGAGAAAAAAATTGCAATATGTGAAAAAGAAAAAGATTACCATGAAGTATGTCCTAGTGTACAAAAGGAGATTTCTCACCATGCATCGAAAATAATTGCCATATCTATGTGCATGGCAATATGTATGGAAGTTGAATTCAAATAAAGTTACCCTCTATTAGGTTGTTTTTCTTCATCCATCAAGCTTTCTTCAAGATTGCAATCTCTCCCCTCGAATTAATTCTAATTGATTTCTTTTCCTGTCCACACTTTATTTTTTTAAATCCAAACTTCTACCCTAACCCAAAAAACTTTAATAACAGAATTTACGTTGGCATAACTCTTTATCCAAAACCATTTTTCACTTTCTTTCTCTTTTACACTCTCCCAATCATACAATCCCCATGTCATGTTTCCCCAAATTTGTTGGATATATTTGGATTCGGACTCCACCACAACAATCCCCCCACCCCCCCCCCCCAAAAAAAAAATTAATAATAAAAAATAAATAAATAAATAAATCTGTTTTAGTGCTTGTCTTAAAGGAAAAAATGGACCTAATACACATGAATTTTAAGTGTGAAATATTGACAATTTTTTACTCACACCAAGTAGATAACAATATTCATCCTTGTAACCATAAATTTTCTATAAGATTCAAAATTATACTTATATGTATTTTAAAAAACTATCCTATAAACCCAATACAAGTACACCCTTAGTTCCTTAATTCTTACATATTTTTTAAAACAAATTTCATTAAAGCTGATACTTATCCAAATTAAGTTTTTTCTTTTATGTCCACTATTAACTTCAAAAAATTCAAATTTGAATTAAAACAATAAACAAACATGATTTTCGCCAAAAAAATATAAACCTGCAAAAATTCTGGAATTGGCCAGTAACAATGGGACGGAAGCATTTAATCAGAAATCCCAGGCACTACATTTACTATACTAATCTTCATGCCAACAAAAAACACAAAAGTTTCAGGATACTTTTAGAAAGAATGGTGAATTGTCTTTAGTCAATTTACATTTGATTTTCTTTACCCTTTTCCAGGAATCGATGCATAAGATAGAGATTGTTTGGTTGAAAAATTATCCAGAAAAGAGAATCAGAAAAGAAGAAAAATGCAGTGTGTAATAACAGATTGTTTGAAACCAGGCCGTTAAAGAAAATTGTATGACACCACCAACCAGGGAGGAAAGCATGCTCGCAGGGGACATAAAGCTTCCAAAATGTGATATTCATAAAAAATCTTGATATAATTCTCACAGATAAACTTGAAATTTCAAAGAATAATCACCTGAACAACTGCCTTTTCTCCATCAACTTCCAAGACTTGACCACGTCGAGTTGTTCCATCTCCCAAACGAATATTGACAATCTCCTGGAACTTGGGTCCCTGCCATCCAAGGCAAAATATGTACGACAACATTTTGTGCTCAATATGTTTCATGTTTGAAATAATGTACATGTACATGCGTTCTCATGCATATTTATACAAGAATCCATTTGTTAACCACTGAATGAATCTCAAGAGAGAACATAACATGCACCTTCACTTTGTCAAGGATAACCAGTGGCCCAGCAACTCCTGAGACAGTTCTGTATTCTGGAAAATGACAAAGACATAAATGAGAGGAAAAAAGTCGAACATATCATCATATATGCCACTAAACTGTGGGAAGAGAACTATATACATAATTTGAATTTAAAAAAAATTAAAGAATTAGTGAAAAAGTAAAAATAAATACTCGTCCCAAATTATCTATCTGTTTTTAGCTTAGTTTTGGTCCCAAATTATCTGTCTTATTAGGAAATTAAGATTTAACATACCAAATTTGCCCCCATTTAATAACACTCTATTTTCCAAACATATAAAATAATTTATTTCCCAACAAGATGATCCCATTTAAATAACCGGAGAGAGAAGCAATTTGGAGCACATCAAAGCTTTGGAATTTGAGTTCTTCTTAATAAATAGAAAGAGAATAAATTAAATTTTAAGGATAAAAATGGAAGTAAAGGTTTTATTAATTAAAAAACCTACTTATCTTAATACCCGCGTAATCAGTTAAACGGGACAGAGGAAGTAACAGATTTTACAGATCACTTGACTATGCAGTATCACTAGCAATTCCAAAAATTTGCCACTTAATCTGTTCTTTTTTTTAAAGCTCCATTGGAGAAAATAAACGAAAACAAACTTCTTGATTATAATACAAAAAAATGTCAAACAGCTCTCAAATAAAAACTTTTTCCTTCAAGGACCCATCTAAAAGAATGGAAGACCAGGTTTTTGGAGCTTCAATAATTATTTTTTTCCAAAAGGTGGGTAACATATGTAAAGACTTTCGTCACCATATCACTACATTATAAGGCACCTTTCCTCAAAAATCCGCTAAAATGTAAAACTAGAAAAACCATCCAATTTTATTTTGTTTCTTTTTCCTTTTCACAAATTTAGAAGGCAGAATTACATAAAACTCCAACATCTTATATGGGCCCATATAACATACCTTCCCTCAAAATTCCTATGCAATGTAAAACTAGAAAAACAATCGAACTTTATTTTGTTTCTCTTTTCTTTTCACAAATTTAGAGGGCAGAATTACATAAAACTTTACATCTTATATGGACCCATATAAGATACCGTCCCACAAAATTCCTATGAAATGTAAAGCTAGAAAAAACAATCCAATTTTATTTTGTTTCTTTTTTCTTTTCACAAGTTTAGAGGGCAGAATTACATAAACTCCAGGATCACCGATTCATACTATTTGAAATAATTTAATACCCATTTATGAGCTAACTTCAGCAACTATTGACACCTCAAAGGACTATGACCTCAGTAGGGTAAAAGCATATTTTTCTAATCAATACACAACAACTTTAGACCCATTTATTTATACACAATTACTCATTTACCTATTAAAAGCGAAACTAACATGGTCATGATCATGTTATTCTAATGATTTCTTACAATCGAAGGTAAATACTGTACCACGATTACGTCTGCACGCTATCATATCTGCTTAAACAAGACTGGCAAGTTCGACAACAGTATACATATATGTTGCACAGCAAAAACGAAACTTACCCATGCCAATCTCTAGCGTTCCCTCCTCCATGTCGATATTGTTTTGTGCAACACCCATAGTTCAGTAACCTAAATGAAAAAAAAAACGCCAACGAATCAATCATATCAGATGTTACTGTTACTGACTTCTCAGATCACTTCACATCGCTAATATACAACATTCTTAACGCGAGCAATTCATTTCAATACAGTATAAGTGTTCAAAATCTACAGATAGTCAATTGCAATCAAAGTGTCCACACCAGAAAACAGAAAACAAAGAGATCAACGCAACAAGAGAAACAAGTAATCATACGACTGCTCCGGCGTGCACGGTGAAATACGCACAAAGAGGAAGATTCGAGAATGGATCTGAGTGAAAAGCAGCTTGCCTTTTTCTTTCCAATCACAGACACCACGAAGAGGAGCGAGATAGAGTCACAGAGAAAGAGATGGACCGAAGAGAAACGAAACTGTGAGAGATCTGATGGCTGAGCTAAATAATTATCGGCCTAATGGCAGAGATAAAATTACAAAATTAGAATACAAAACGGGCCTCGTCGAATCGGGTATTGTTCTCATATTTTCCCCTTTACTTATTAAAAAAAAAAATCCTAATTGCAGTATTACTAATACGAATTTAGCAGTAAAATTTTGAGAGATTAGAGCAGTAACAATTTGCAAAGAATTAATTGGTCCAAGCGTCCTGGTAGGCTCGGAATCACGTATTGATTGCTCTACTGGAAACGGGGCCCGCATGGACCATGACACCCACGTTTACCTTGGCCACGTAGTCCAACACCACTCCAGCCGATAGCCAAGGGGCCTCCCTCCCTTTATTCGGTCGGAAAATTTTTTTATTTATCCGATGTATGTATATTGTGTATTATGTGATTGTATTATTTGTAAATAATATTATATATAATTTTTATTTTAAGTGATACAATCTCTTACTGTATGTATATTAAGTACATATAAATTTTATTTATTTATTTGGATATTTTATTTTTTTAATTAAATAAATGAATAATGAGATTTGTAAATTAATTATAAAATTTTGAATATGTATATTTATTTTAATAAGTTGTAAATTTAAATTTGAACAATAAAATATGATTTTTAAATTAATTAATAAATAAGTTAATATAGAAAAATTAAGCACGTAAGAACATGGAAACTAAAGTGGGCGCGTGCGATGAGCTCAGATATTTCATTTGGGGCAAGGGCCATTTGTGGATAAAATGTTGGAATTATTATGAATTATTGGAATCTTTATTAATTAGTGGAGGCTCCACTAATTATGGATTTATGTGAATTATTAGAAGATTTTTATGAATGTCCACCATTTAGTGGAGACACCACTAATTAAGATTAGTGGAAGATGATGTATGCCATGATGTAATCCACTAATTAGAGCTCTATAAATAGAGCTATTCTCTAAGCTTGTAATACACCATTATTTTGTGAAAGAAAGATTAGTGAAAGAAAGATTAGAGAAAGAATTGTGAGAGAAAGAAAGAGAGAAGTTTGAAGAGAAATTCTTGTGCAAAGAATAGTTAGAATTTTCTTAGTGTGTAGTGTGTAGATTTTATTCTAACACTACACTAATTTTATAACACGTTATCAAGCACGAGTCTCTGCAGTTATTAAAGCCGGAAGACAGTACGCATTTATTGACCTCGCTAGATTCGAATTTGTAGCCCTTGATATTTCTGAAAAAAAAATTTATATGTCATACAGAAATGCATCTAAATGCTAAAAAAAAGAGATTCATATGTCATGTGGATAAAAAGAAAGATTTGACCATCTGAAGATGGTCGTATCTACCCATCGTACACGGTATGAATGGTTGCACCTGAAGTTGCAAGATTGTAAAATCGTGAACTCCATGATGTATAAAACTACATCTTAGTTAAAAATTTTGCGGAGAAAAAGTTACTGATGAAGTTATATTGGAGAAGACATTCTCCACTTTTCATACCTCGAATATTGTCCTACAGTAACAATATCGAGAAAAATGGTATCCAAAATTGACAGCTTTAACATGAGTTATTATTGAGAAATCATGAAGCCAGATGAACTGGCTCAACAGCATTCCCATAAGTGAATGCTGTTAGCTCCAGCAGAAGCCATCGTTATAGTCGTAGTTGTGGCAGTGGCTGTGGTTATGGTCATGGACACACTCGATATTTCCCTTATCACAGAGAAATACTGGCTACCTGAAGTGGAACAGAAAAGATAATAAGAGAAAAAGATATTTCCATTAATAATAAACATCACATCTTTTATTCATATCACTATTGTTCATATGAACTTGAGGATACATGCTTATAGTTGCTCTTTTGTAATTGAGCTGACAAATGTAAGATGAAGATTTGTAATTGTTCTTTTTCAATATTTACATTAGAGGAAGACAAACAATTAGTAATTATGGACTTCAACTCCTCTTTTTCGACATCCTCCTCCTTTTCTTTCCCCTTTGAGCCAGCATCGAGACTAGCAGCAGAATTAGCCGTAAAATTACTACGAAATGAGTCTTGAGATTTTATGATCTCCTTAAATTTATTATAATTAAATTTCTTATTATATTTGGCCTTGAAGCATACTTGTCTCAATTTCTGTGCTTGGTCCTCTAACTGCGTATTAGGACTTTCTTCCACCAACTGTTTTTCACATTCCAGTATCGCAATGGCTTCTTTCAACTTCTTCTCAGCCATATGTCCTCCTTCTTCTTTATTTTGCATCTCCTGTAAATCGAAGTGATATCATCGGTTATTTACTTATAAATCTTTCATAGTTTCATACTTGCAAATTATAAGTATGTATAAGAGAGAACCTGAACATTCTTGATTATGGTCTCCAAGCTCACCAACTTCCTGTGAGGCCATCGACGAATTCCTAATTCCCTACATCTTTTCTTGAGACGGGTTATGCCAATATTCAGTTCTTTGGCTGCGCTCTTGATTGGTAGGTAAAAGTACTGCGAAATTGTTTCTCTTGATAGTGTCTGGGAGATATTGCCCTTCTTCTCTCTCTGCCTCTTAATAATCTTTTTCTCCCCAGGAATTTTGTTTGCAATAATATCTTGAACTTCGATATTATACATTTCATGAGTACTTACTCCGACTTCGTTGCCAATATCACTCATTATTTCTCCTAGAAAAAGAAAATAATATCAGTAAAGGTAATACCATTCAAAATCCATGTTTAAATGTATAATAACCTGGAAACATATTCTGGCTTTGTTCAAAATCCATTAGAGAGTAGAAAGGATCATGCACAAGCATATCCTCATTCAAATGAATAGCATCAAGAGGAACAGTATCAAAAGCAGTCTCTTGTAGGGGCAGATCAACTTGGTCCAAAGCAGTATGTTCAAAACTTCCATTGATTTACATAAAAAACAAACCAAAAGAGAGTTTAATTTCATTATCAAGCATACTAAAAACAAATGGAAGCTCTCAAAGGTATCTCACCTGAAATTAGGAGGAAGCGGTTGGTTTGGAAAAGAAAACATATCAAAATCTTCTGCGTTCGAATTAGGCAGAAGCGATTAGTTTGAAAAGGAAAATACATCAAAATCTGCTGCAGAAACCGAGTCAAAATTTGACCATGTCTCAAATGAATTACGAGTCTCCATATCTGCTTTGTGATTTTTATTTTTGATTTTTACTAATGACTGATGACTGAGATATATATCGATACATATATATATATATATATCTGTATGAGGAAGAAGAAGAGGTAGATGGTAGGTAGATGGTTGGAGGAGAAGAAAAGATAAGAGAGGAAGAGGAAAAGTCGGTACCGGGAAGAGTGAAAAAAAAAAAAAGGAGATATTTTTCTTGGCATTTCCTGCTTGTCATCATTTTCTTATATTTCTTTTCTTATACTCTTGTGAAATCATTATTCCCTAACTTAGGGGGAGAACAGAAACAGTACAAGAAAATCTTGATTGGACAACATCATTAAATTATCTTGATCCGCATACAAGCGCGTGTGAACTTGACATTCAAAAGATAATTCATTTGCAAAGTATTGCAAATCAAAAGCCAGACGCTTTTGTTGACTCCAGAAGAGTAATAAAATCGCATATGCCAGCTATAAATGCTCTTATTCTAATTGAAGTTCCAGCAGAACAAAAGATTTGACATATAGCTGCTGAGCCAAAAGTATGCCAGAAGCATGGCCGACCTTTTGGTTCTAAAGATAAAAATCCTCGAAAGAAAAGAGGATTAAATGATCCAGAAGATCATATTGAAGAAAAGAATGATAAAGACCAAGAGAGAACTAATGACAAAGAACCAGAAGTTGATGAAAGTAACACTGAAATTTCTATCAATTATACCACTTCCGATAGAAGTTGGAATATGATAGAAACTGTTATTGATAATATATTTGCATACAATATATCTCTTGATGTTACACAGGATAATGATGATCCTGAACCAATATTAGTTGATGAATGTCGGCATAGAAAAGATTGGCTGCAATGGAAAGATGCGATTCAATCGGAGTTAAATGCACTGACAAAACGTGAAGTTTTCGGACCTGCAGTCCGAACACCAGAAGGTGTAAAACCTGTTGGCTACAAATGGATATTTGTGCGAAAGCGCAATGAAAAAAGTGAAATCGTTCGATATAAAGTGCGATTAGTAGCCCAAGGTTTTTCACAAAGACCAGGTATTGATTATGATGAAACTTATTCTCCTGTTGTTGATGCTATTACACTCCAATATCTTATCAGTTTGGCAGTACATGAAAAGATAGATATACGCCTATTAGATGTTATCACTGCTTACTTGTATGGAAATTTAGAAAATGATGTTTACATGAAAATCCCCGAAGGATTTCATATGCCTGAAGTATATAAACATTATCCTCGTGAAAATTACTCCATCAAGTTGCAGAAATCATTATATGGCCTGAAGCAATCTGGACGCATGTGGTTCACACGTCTTAGTGAATATTTATTGAAAGCGGGATTTAAAAATGACCAGGTATGTCCATGTGTTTTTATTAAGAAATCTAGTTCTAAATTTGTGATATTAGCTATATATGTTGATTATATTAATCTTATTGGAACTCCTGAAGAGCTCCAAGAAACAATTGATTATTCGACATCAAGGATGGTCGTAAAAGTATACTTTGCCTTGGTTTACAAATTGAATATTTGGCAAGTAGAACATTTATTCAACATATACAGCAAAAGTTCTAAAAAGATTTGACATGGACAAAGCACATCAATTGAGTATTCCAATGATCGTCCGGTCCTTTTCGACCCCAAGAAGATATTGAAGAACTTCTTAGTCCTGAAGTACCATATCTCAGTGCAATTGGTGCATTGATGTATCTTGCTAATAATACACGACCCGATATTGCTTTTCTTTGTCAATTTATTAGCAAGATTTAGTTCTTCACCAACACGACGACATTGGAATGGAATTAAACAAGTCATTCGATATCTCCAAGGTACAATTGATCTCGGATTATTTTATTCAAATAAAACCAGTCCAACATTGATAGGTTATGCGAGATCGTTGGTTATTTATCCGATCCACATAAAGCACGTTCTCAAACGGGCTATCTATTTACATGTGGAAATACTGCTATATCATGGCGTTCTACGAAACAATCTATAGCAGCTACTTCTTCAAATCATACTGAAATTATAGCCATTCTTGAAGCAAGTCGAGAATGTGTATGGATAAGATCCATGATTCATTATATCCGAGAAAGTTGTGGATTATCATCAATCAAAGATATTCCAACTCCTCTTTATGAAGACAATGCAGCTTGCATAGCTCAATTACGAGGAGGATATATTAAAGGAGATCGGACAAAACATATTTCACCAAAATTCTTCTTTATTCATGAACTCCAGAAGAAAGGTGAAATTGATGTGCTACAAATTCGGTCATGTGATAACCTCGCAGATATTTTCATGAAGACTTTACCGACTGCAACATTTGAAAAGTTGAGATATAAAATCGGTATGTGTCGGTTTAAAGATTTAAAAGGAATCATCTCATCAAGGGGAGTAATAAATAGACATACAGAATAGTGTACTCTTTTTCCTTCACTAGATTTTTTTTCCCACTGTGTTTTTATCTAGTAAGGTTTTAACGAGGCATATTCTTTATGTAATGGATGGACATCCAAGGGGGAGTATTATGAATTATTGGAATCTTTATTAATTAGTGGAGGCTCCACTAATTATGGATTTATGTGAATTATTAAAAGATTTTTATGAATGTCCACCATTTAGTGGAGACACCACTAATTAAGATTAGTGGAAGATGATGTATGCCATGATGTAATCCACTAATTAGAGCTCTATAAATAGAGCTATTCTCTAAGCTTGTAATACACCATTATTTTGTGAAAGAAAGATTAGTGAAAGAAAGATTAGAGAAAGAATTGTGAGAGAAAGAAAGAGAGAAGTTTGAAGAGAAATTCTTGTGCAAAGAATAGTTAGAATTTTCTTAGTGTGTAGTGTGTAGATTTTATTCTAACACTACACTAATTTTATAACAGGAATGGAATTTTCCCTTTTTTTGGTTTTATTAGTCTTTACTCAGTTGCTCTTGAAAAAATGAAATGTGCCTTACTGATATTAGCAACGAATTTAGAAGAAGAGTTTAATGTGTTTTTGTTTTATTTTAAAATTAGTATCTTAGTCATTTAAAGTTTAGGAATGAGACATTTTCTCTATTATTATAAGTATATAATGTATTTGTGGAAGTTATTTCATGTTCTTATTAATGAATTATTACATTAATATATATATATATATATATTTATTTATTTATTAGTTTTGATGTCTATACGTAATTTTAATTTGTTTAATGTTTATGTATGTTCAATTGTGAGTTTGTTTTATATGAACTTTTGATTCTTTTTTTGACTTTTTGAATATGTGATAAACTATGTAAGGTTCAAAAAACATGTGTATAAGGTATGTGAAAGATAATATAATCATTGAGATATGGTATAATATGTTTGATATCATTTTTAAAGGGTACGATGAGTTGACGTATATACATATATTTTTTTTTAAAGCAACAATAGGGGGCGAAAATGAAAAAAAAATTACAAAGTTTTGACTGACTTGTGCTCTAATTGGCGTTAATAGGTCGACATGAGGAATTCTAAGTCTATTTACATAAAGAGACCACTCAAATGAGTTGTTATCTACTTTGATGAAAACTTAATTTTTGCAATGTGGAATTGTATGAGTCTATGTAATTGTAATGTGTATACATAATTAGTTCTTAAACAGAAGTAATAAAATGTAGTACTCCTTCCGTCCTTATTTATTTATCACAATTGAAAATTTTTAGTATCTCTTTTTATCTGTTATATTGAAAAAATTTAGATACTATTAATGCCAATTTTACTATTATACTCTTGTAAATAGTTTTGAAAAATGAAAGTGTAATAACTTTGGAGAAAGAGTTGAGCAAACAAAGTAAGAAAATAGTTGTAGAGAAAATAAATTTAAGGGTATTTTTTGAATGTATAAATAAAATTATATGAATTTAAGAGATTAATTAATTTTTTTAAACTGTGTAAAATAATTAATTATGATAAATAAATAGGACGAAGAGAGTAATTTTAATTGTATATAATTAAACTCTTTAACTGAAGCAAATGATTTCACTCAACAATTTAATGTTAGAAAACATTAAATTACAAGTACATTTAGCACTGCCATCTCCAGCCAATGGACTTCACCGTTTCTCCGTGTGCTTTGCTGGTGCATGCTTAATGTTTCGGAATTCTAAGCATCCTAAAATTGCTACAGGACATATGATTGGATTGAATACTTGAATATGTTTCTATTAATAATTGCAGAGAAAAAAATTTAATAATGATAGTAAAGATGGAAATCAATAAATTATTCCTTTCGTCTTAAAAAAAATATTAATTTAACAAATGACACACAAATTAATAAATTGTTAAAATTTATATCATTATAATAGAAAGTAAATATTATATTCCTAAAAAAATAATCTTTTATTAATTAGATTGAGAATACAAACATATTTAATGAGTCAAATATTTATGGAGTAGTTGAATAAGTGATTAATTAAGAATATACATAATAATTGCATTCTTAATTGTTAAAATTGACAAGTATTTTGGTACAATAACAATAAAAATTTTGACATCCTTTTTAGAATAGAAAAAGTACTAAGAATCCAAAAGAACATACACAAATTTATATAGTGAACCAAATTATCCTCAACAACGCATCAAATCTCAAGAATCACAGCAATCCACAATTGCTTATAAATATTATGTTTCTATTCCATATATAATCTTTTACTATTAACATAAAAAACATTCTCAAATAACACATCCAAAGCATAAACCTCTAGAACGAAATCTGTTGCTCAAACCTATAGTACTTACCCCCAAATTAATACATAATCATCTCACCTAAGAGAAAATCTGAAGAATAAAATCTAAGTATTTCTCTGGTCCAACCGTCCTACCATAACTACAAACCAAATCACAATGCTGATGTGTCACACAAACATTAGCCAATTAATTTAATGAGGATGAGGTGTCAAAGCCTAAGGATTTTACCCCTCAACTTTACTTCTTATAGAGTCAACAATTTATGAAAAGTATAACAAATGATGATAAAAATGTTTAAATTACCATCCGAAATTAAATGTTGAATTTTATATTTTAAGATATTTAAAAATGAAAATCTACTTCTATAAAATCAATATGTTTTTATTTGAACTTTTATAATTAATATGCTTTATTTAAAATATACAAGTTATACTAATTATTTATGGCATTGAATTGATAAGAGGAAGGTAATAAATCAGATAGTTCCTTCAATCTTTATACTATTAAGTTAAAATAGGGGTACTATTTTTACCATTTTACTAATCCGTCATATAACAATTTGTTTTTTTTAGTTTAATACTCACGAGGTCAGAGTCTACCTTTTAAACTACAAATTAATTAGTTAAACATTAGCCAATACAACAGTATATTCCTCCACGGGATTGTCAATTTTGGCTCGAAACGAGGCAAATTAGTGATTACAATAACTTAATTGATTAGAAATATCTCCTGGTCAACTATTGGCCATTAATATTAGAAAAAAATTTATTTTGCCATCCTAATTATAATCAAAATTTCACATTGCTATATTAACTTTATTTTAAATTTAATTGTCATATGAACTATATTTTTTCCCACACTACCATTCAAGCATATCAAACATTTAAATTAAGTTAATTAACATAATAAATTAAATATAAAATATTATAAAATTTTCATCTAACTAACTTAAATAACAAAAAAACTAAAGTAGTTCAATTAAATTAAACTAGTTCAATCATATTATATTTTCTATTTTTTAAAATTTAAATTTATAGATAGTTTAGTCTTTTTGTTTTTAAAGTTGGTTATGTGAAAAATTTATACGGTGAAAAAATATCATAATTCATATAAGAATGTAGAAAAGTCATTGGAAACTTTTCGAAAAAATTTTGAAATTATTTTTATTTTTTCTTATTTATTATTCTCTTTCTCTCCTTTCTTTTCTCTTGTTTCCAAGATGTTTAAATATGAGTGTTTTAAAAGAAAAAATATAAAATTACATCGTTTTTTTAAATCTTAATATGTGTGAAATTAAATCTAACAACTTATATTAAGGGATGAAGGGAGTAGTTTATATGGCAATTAAATAAAATTTAGATATCAATATGAGATTTTGACTATATTTAAATGACAGTGATTTTTTTCCTTAATTTTATTTATATCTCTATTTCCCTCATATAGCCAAAAAAGAGGAGGGGTTAATCAAATTCACAAAATGGGATTATGAGTTGATCTGAATAATGAAAAATGGCAGTTAACCAATGCCACTCTGCAGTAAGTGTGGCAGCATACAAAATAAAAAAGGATATATAATCCAAAAGTAGAGATAATATAACAACACAAATCTTTCATTTCCTGTATATCCAAAAGAGGAATCTTCTTCAAAACCAAAGAATAAACCATTACTTGCTGCAGTTCATCAACCTGAATTCCTCTACCAAGAAAATATTTTAGCCTGTGTCCAATTTTGATAATCCAGATAGAGAGAGAACTATATCATTGAAGGAAAAAGTTTGACCATGGAAGCTGATCTCTTATTTGGTTAAGATTCCTGTTTAGATTGCGAAATGCTTGAATGTGAGGTTCATCTTCTTCAACGGGTATGATTTTAGCAAAAGTTCCCACCTCAAGATAATCAACCACCCTGTTAGCTGCCTCTAGTCCCGTGACATAAGATTTCTCCTGTCCAAATGCACCGAAGAAAAATGAAGCCATGAATTCCACGATTTATATCTGCGAAACTTCAATCAGAACATAACTGGTAAAGTATTTAAACCTGTAACCATGACCCGTGTCGGTCTATTATCCAATCTCCTGCCATGAACAAGTTCGGGAAAGAAGTGGAACCACGCATCATGTACTTGTATGATCCTGTACAAGGAAATGTATATTTACAAACAGAAAACCAAGCATTCAGAAACAATAGTGATTCAAGAAATTTTTCATAATGGGAAGGAACGTTATCCACAGATAAATGAATCTGCATACAACTTAGCTGACTGCAGGTTTTTACAACAGAAATTGCACTCATGCTTGCAGCAAAATTTTTCAAAATCTTATTGCAGGCTAGATTTGTAACGGACAATTTTTAAATACCTGCACCACCTCGCCCAAAAGAATAATGACATGATAGAAATTTGTATTCCAAGATTCAAAATAATTTATAGGAATGAAATGTCACAAGCAAGCATAAGGGATTGAATTTGGAGACCAAGACATATGAAAATGCAGTTTCAGTTTCTTGCTTCCAAGTGCACATGCTTGCTCTCCAATTGCAGTAGATCTTACCATGTCCTCTATGGTGGAAAACTGAGTCAAGAAACTAGAGTATAAGTATGGAATGAAAGGAATGTGCCAAGAGCAAGGTGTTTAGAAAGCTAGCTACCTGGAAAGAAATGTGTCAAGTATTGGGGAAATCTTCCAATTTCTTTATCTACCACTGTGACAGTCTCAAAATCCTTGATGCACTTTGAAAGGTAAGACATCACTTTCCTGACTATTATTTCATCCGGAAGTGGCAACATATCATTAGCATGATACTACAATAGCAGTAACCATAATACAATTAGGAGTTGCGACAATATCAGAAACCAGCATCCTGAATTTATTGGCTCAAAAAGCCCAAAAAGGGAGGGGGGGGGGCAGCTGGAAGTGCGACAACAAGTCATACAATAGAGGACAAGGGATCTTGCACTGCTTACAAAATCAGCTTCAATGGTTGTTACTGAATCATCTTCATATTCATCATAAATCATGTTCAAGTCAAAAAAGGTCCACCCGCTTGAATCCTTGAATCTAGAGGAGACATTGCTTGCGTTTGGAATGTTAACCTGGTCATTCATATACCTCACACTTGAGTTTGGCATTGAAATTAGTTTATTCTCATCAAACAATAGGAAAATGATCACCTTTTATTACTTTCAGTAACTAAAAATCTTTGAATCTTTACCTTGGGAGGCAAGAAAAAATTAGCACCCACAAACAGTTTTTAAATTGATCAAGTAGATAGTTCCAATCACACAACTTGATCAGATAGATTCAGCAAAAGGAGCAAAGGGTCGGTATTTGAGTATAGAGATGCTGGTGAAGTAATAAGCAAGAAAAATAGAGGAATGATCCACATATTGGGATTTTCCGGCTTGATGATTGATGGCAAGCATCCAGTTCCTTCAATTTATAGCAATGTAACAAAATATGAGGAAAAGAATTCTGATTTTCTTCCTTCCATGATTGACTTTATACGGTAGTATATAGTAGATTACAAGGGGAAAAAGATTACTTCTAAATTTAGATAGCTATCTAATCAAATCCCTCCATTTAAGGGATCAAACTAATCTAATCATATCCCTTCATTTGAAATTGATCTTCCTAATCTATTTACAACTCATTATCCTAATTAATTTACGGCTCATTTACACCTTAACAAGCAATTTTCAGTGAACTCAGAAATCACAATTGTATTAGTAAAATAAGTCATGAAGCATAGTTTATCCAAACAAGGCCAGGAAGTTGGGCAGATAAGTATTTTCTTATAGAATTTCAAGGAAATGGAGATGGGTGCACATGCTTAACAAGATTTGAGGAAGCCCACACCTTTCCATCAAGTTGCAGCTTGACAGTAAGTAGATCAATGCTTTCCAAGTTCAAAACTTTCAGGAACTCTGCCTTTGTACATAGCACTGCACTACAATTGGGTTGGGGATTGGGGGAAGGCCACTTGACGTAATAAGAATACTTCATGTTTTAACAATCATACAAAAATGCATCCTTAAACTGAATACAAGATCATTAAGCTCAGAACTTCATTCTTCTTTTCATGGGGTTATAAAGCTTAAACCTCAAAAATTCACAGTAGTCAAAAGAATCATCAAAATAAGCAAGTCAGGGAAGCAAAAATGTTAGTTGAACATGCCTGTTTTCGATGATTTCTTGCAGAGTGGAGATTCCAATGGCTAAAATTATGGCATCAGCCTTCAAACTTTCCTTTCCACAAATAACTTCAGAAATACTTCCTGTTTCCTCATTAATGGACATATCTGTAACTTTTCTACCCTCCAGAAATTTGCAACCCTCTGATTTTAGGTACTCCATCCATGGCCCAAAAATCTTGTCCTTAACTGTCCCTTGACACCATACCACATCAAAATGTTTCTGCAACGACCAAAGTGACACTTCAGATGACAAGATCTCTAAAGGAAGAAGAATTAAAGTTGAAAAGAAATGATTGTGACTTAAATTATGAGGATTCTTTAATGTTCAGTTCTATAAAATGTATTAGTCCAAGATGCTTCAATCTAATATTATACACAGAATTTTCCAGCAATATACAATTGAAATTTTGTAATACCAATTTTTAATCCAACTTTGATATTAGGCATTACAAGATTTCCACATTGGTAGCAAATCGATAATCAAGCATGCTTTAACTACTAATTTGCTAGTCAAGTTTTCTAGAAAACCAATCAAGCCTTCCCCAATTATGATAAGCATTCACTCTGTATCTTGAAAACAACAAAATGTTAGAATTCATGATATTTTTCAGTACAACACTAATTTGCTAGTCTTTCCCCTTTTAGTAACATTGCCATTTTGCCCTTGCTCAGATAGGGCATACATCCTGAGCATTCCATCACTTGCTGCAGTCCAAGGTTTCCATATGAATTATTCAGTTCTAAAAGAAACATAAATTGGAGAACTCATATAATCAGCTTTTTAACTGAACAAATGCTAAACTGTCATAGTTTATGCTCTATAAGTTCCTCGCTTTTGATAAAGGACATGCTGAATTAGCATGTATCATCTGTCAATTACCACACTCCTAAGCTATAGATTCTGTACTATATTACCAGTCCCGGTTATAAGTTAAATATACATTCATGCACATCTGAACAAGAACCATAAGAAATGTTTGTCCAGGGCAATACATTCAATAGCAGATAACATCTTCCATGTATTCTGTCTCTTTCTTATTCTTGTTATTACTAAATTGCTCACATCCAGAGGGATTTTAACTTGAGTACATGGTTCGTTAGCTCATAGACAATAAAGATTTACTTATAATGCTGGACAACACTAAGATGACATTCTTTAGTTTGTAAATCTCAAACCAATACATCAAACCTGGTGAGCTAGGCAAAAATAGTACAGTATTCCCAGAGTTGCAGCAGCACTGCATTGCTCTGCAGGAGCAGACAAGCCCACTTGCAGCAGTGGATCAAAGACACATCGATAAAGCCTCTCAGAACAACCAAATTGTCTCAAAAGCTCCCTTGCAGTAACTAAAAGTTGTAATCTCTATAAGGCCATGCAAAATTTCTCTTTTCAATCTATTTGCCTATCTGTAGAGTTGTAAGACAGAATAATCCATTTATTTTGAACTCACAAAGTCCTTAAAAATGCACTGCACACTCACTTTGGTCATATTTATTCCAAGCATTGTCAGTATTGTCAAAATCAATTACTGCAAATCCAAGAAAAATAATGCTTCAGTCAATAAGTAAAATTAATTGTTGATGATCAAGTAAGTCTCAAATATATTGAAGAATGAAAGCAAATCGAACTCACTAGCAGCCATTAAAGGAATCAACGTCAGCAGATCCACCATTTGCACCCGAGCAAACTACAAAAGTTGAATGTTTCTCTTCCTGTTGTTAAGCTGCTACATCTTTCATAGAGATTTTGTAGAAAATATTGATGTATTGGTAGCAAACCTGAGTATACAGCAATGCTGCAAGGGGAGTTGGCAATTGTGGTGCATCTTGAAATATTGGGAATTTAACCTGAAGAATAAAACCACTGCTTTTTAATGCACTTACTTTTGAGCCATATGAGACTGCCATGTAACAACAAATACTTTTTGATGGATTTGTTTAAACTTTTGCCCTTTGAATTCCATTATTAAACATGGCGGTGGACAGAGATTGGATATTGACAAAAGATGATTGCAAGAGTGAAGACATTGGACTAGTTACCTCCAGTCTATCTTCTGAATATATCGCAGATGACATCCACTTGGTGAAAGGCTTAATTTCAAGCTCCTCAACTAGTTTAAAGATGTTCTGATAGGGATACCAGAAACCTGAAGGGATAAAAAATAATAACATAAATCCTAATTCAAATGATAAAAAAATTCAATAGACATAGCCTACTAACACACAAACACACACGAGTGAATTAGATTTGCTCTTCCTCCATCAATAATGCTGTATTTTATTCTTATAAATAGACCACTATCATCGACATAACTATTACACAGAGCGGAGGCAAATGACAATGGCCATTATCAGCTAACCTCAGAAACATCTGCAAGCTCTTGTTTACTGAAACTACAAGTATTCATCAAACTTTAGCAAAAAATCAGTTTCGAACAAGAACTAACTAATTCTTTCAAAATCCTAATTTCTTTTCTGAAAAGTGCGCTACCATTATCCTCCTAGAACCGTAGGAAAAGCCTCAAACACCTCCACCCCCACCAGAAAAAGAAAATCTTGAACTGGAAATGTTAATGAACAAGAAAAGGAAGAGGGTAAACATAATTGTTGACCTCGAAGACCAACGTCATCCGGACTAAAAGTCTTATTCTTCGGCCCAAATTCATAGCCACCTTCAAGAACCGCCACATCCAACCCCTGAAATCAAGTTATCAAAAACCAACATTTAATAATCCATCGAATATACTAGATCAATAAATTTGCCTATATTAATTGATAATTTACATGCAAATGGAAAGACAAGTGCAAAGGCCCAATGGCGACTTCCAGTTAGACATACCTGTTTGCATAGATGATGAGCAGCGCCAAGTCCAGCCCAGCCAGAGCCAACGATGAGCACCTTCTTCTTGTTCTGCTTTTCGACGGGAGAGTATTGAGTTTGCTGATCCTCTGCTGCTCTGCAGTGAAACCCCTTTCTGTATTTACTTGCAAAACAAGGATTGAAGCTCCACCAGGCCAGCATCTTTTCTTTATCCGCAACACTGTTAACGGTTTTCAACGGCTATTCATAAGCTGCTCTCGGGCTTCAGAGGCCGAGCGAGTCCGACAAATTCCTGGCCACAAGCGAACTGATATTCGATTGGAATTTTCTATCTTGATGTGACATTTCGTACCATTTCTTTATCTTTTATGGAGTGTTTCCTAATCCTAATCAAAATGGTAAAGGCTAAAACCCCATTTGTAAATTGGGGAATTTCCAATTGTTCAACAACTGTAGCCCAGAAGGCATGGAATAACTTGAATTAACTGGAATAACAACTCTAAACTGAATAACCTGAATATTGTTTGACCCCCAATTCATCATCCAACCTGGAACATCAGTCAAATACCTTAAATTCAGTTTAGAGGGATGAAAGCCACTTGGTTAATAAAATATTATTCACAAAAAATTAAATTTAATATTCATAAAATACATATTTATTTCTATCTCAAAATATAATTTGATTAGACTTTTTTATAATTATAGATATAAATATACTTACGAAGTCTATATAAAAATATTTCTCCATTTTATTGATATAGTGAAGAAATAATGCAATTAATCAAATTCACTTGGTACTATTTACTCCACAACCTCCCCCTCCCCCCTCTTAAAAAAAATAGTTACATTATGGATTAAAAATAATCAATTTCTTAACTGAAATTATTGATTTAAGTAACTATTATGCATTTATTTTGATCAATATAATAATATTCATAAAAATATTTTTTAATTAATTCTACTTTTTGGATCAATCAAAATTTACAAATACTATATAGCATTTCGTATCCAATTTCATCTTATTAAATGCAATTATATCCACAAAAAATATACTTTTAGTTGATTCTGTTCCCACGCACAATCAAAACTTACAAATATTATTTAACATAATACAACTGTAATTATTAAAAATAAAAAAAAATTAACTTACGTTAAAAAAAAAAAACTTTTCTTATAGTAATAGAATAGTGTGTTTATTCTATTTGAGCATAAATTAAATTATAATCCGGTTAAAGCATTGCCAAGAGCACGAGACCGAGTAATAATAGCTCGTGGGACACCTCTCAGCCTTTCTCCTCCTCACGTCCTGGACTGGAATGTTGCTGACCAGCAGCAAAGAAATCCCCCAAGCTCACCTCACAAGCCATTGTTGTTGAGTTCTTGATATTTTCTCTTCCAGCGCGAAACATCATCCAACGCTTCCCCACAAGAATTTTCAAGCACACATTTATAAAACCAAAGCATCCACATCGTCCCCTCCCTATCCCTCCCTTGCCTTGTACACTACCCAAGCAGCCCAACAACTACGATACTCTTGTCTGTTCTTTGTCTTGTTTGGTTCTTGAAAACCTTTGAAAACTCTACTTATTTTTCCCATACAATAAAAGGGTCTTGCGATTTTAATAATTTGCAGACACGGAAGGAAAGCAAATGGCCTCAACTCTATCTGTCCGGCCAGACCGCACAATTCTTGGTAGTAATCCTGTCGGTTCGTCGCGGTCCAGACCTTCCACTCGCCGACCCGTTACATTGAAGAGCGATCAGATGGCCAGATGGTCTGCGCTTTTCACCCGGAATCGGCGGTCATTAGTCTCGGCTCCTCAAGCTGGTTCTAGAGCTGACGATTCGGCTCCGTTCGAGATGTCTCTGGAGAACGCCTTGAAGGTCTTGGGCGTCTCTGAGGGGACCTCCTTTGAGGATATTGTTCGAGCTAGGAATTCAATTCTTGCCAATTGTAAAGACAACCAGGAAACTATTGCCAAGGTTTTCGATTTGTTTTTAGTCCATTTTCTGTGAATTGTCCCGCTTTTGATTCAATTTTCTTTATTTTTATTTGATTGCGTTGGAAGAATTGGTGAAAATTTAGTGGATTTCTGGAATTATAAGCATTCTTGCACAAAGCACATTTTTCTTTTACCCTCTGGATTAGCATAAAGTCAAAATTTTTATCTTTTAGTTCACTGCTGTTAGTTCGTTAGCTAGGTACTTGCCGAGCTGATTGTGGAAAAAAATGAAATTCGATGCTGGGTTTCTGAGCTTACAGCTTTTGGATGATTATAATTCTCAGCTTGTTGACTTGCTTCATTTATTGTTGAACTTTGGCTTATACTTGAACTTCACTTACTCTCCTGACTGTGGAAGTCCATACTTCTAGTCTTGTGGTTGTCTTTTTATGGGTCGAAGTAGAAGAAGTTATCTGGAAGAAATTTTCTTAATACGATGACGGGAATGGGGATGCTTGTTTCCTTAGTTTTACCATAGGACACTGAAGGTAATTACTTGTTGGAGATGTTGTTCCTTGTGTGAACCAGAAGTTCGCATGAGTGCTTTATTTTTCATTTTATTCAGACCACTTCTGAGGGTTATAAAAGTCAGCTCTTTTGCATATGTTTCATACAGAAGAAACAGTCTCCTTCTGTGCCACAATCTACTGATGGTTGTATTTCTTTTCTGAACTGTATCTTGATCTTTTGCTTCTTTTTTTGTTTAAATCTTTCTTCCTGGTGGGTGTTTTTAAATTTAAATTTCATTAGTCCTTCCATAATGTTGGAAACTTTTCTACTTCAGTAACCTCATATATGGTGTGGGTGCTTGAAATTATCAAGAAACATCGTTTAGAAAGGACTTTATCTTATTCAGAAATGAGAACTTTTCAATTCCAATTTGGCAGAAGAATAGAAGATGCTGAATTCATCAGTAGTTGCATTCTTTTTATGTGCATGATTAAGAGTGATGAGTAGCATCTGGACTACCTATGGTTATGAAGAAATTTGGAATTATGTTGTCAAAGTATGAAATATCAATGTGTTTTTATGCTTGTTAGTACCATGCAACTTTAATACATGTAATACCCTGGATACCCTGTCAAACAAAAGTGGACAAAAAGGATATGGGACTCACCCTTCCCCCATCTTTTTTCCTTTTACGTTTCTATTTTGGGCAGAGGAAATGTTTTGAAGAAAAAAAAGTTAAACTGTTTTCATTTTCATGTTTTAGCCTATTGCTTTGGCAAGAAAAGGAGGGGGAACTGTTGTAAAGTGGAAGATAGGTAGTTTCATTAGATATATTCTGGTATGCTTTCCATTTTCAGATGGGACAGTAACACCTTATTCCAGATATTAGCCATATCCCAAGAAAAGCAAGCTAAGAGTAGCTTTGTGGTTCTCTCTTGTTCTGGTTGAAAATGTGTTTTTAAGTATCTAATGTCTAATAATGAGCACCATTTTGTATCTCAGGCATTTTCTTCAATAATTTTGGAAACGGAAACTTAAATCTGATAATCTGAAAACATTTAAAAATTCATGATGTGAACACAATTGTTGTTTGTGATCCTTTATCAAATCTGGGATCTCTTGAGGAACATCTATCTATCCATCTATCCATCTATCCATCCATATGTAATAAGCTTGTGAGAAACCTTAATCATTGTACTGGAATAAATTTACTAGTATGATAACCAGTCTTTTTCATGCCAAATACCTAGTAGATTCTATGTCCAAAGCAACATGCATGATTAACTTTTGTAGTCCAATCATTTTTGTATCAGCCGCAGATTATACATGAGACCCGAATCCTCAATGCTTTTCTGATCCATAGCTTTTTCGAGTAATAAGGTCAATGCTTTTCCAGGTAGAAGCTGCATATGATATGCTGCTAATGCAGAGCTTATCACAGCGAAGAGCGGGAAAAGTTGTTAGTAGTAGCATTCGCTATGCTGATGTGAAGCCTGTAAGTGCTCCTAGGATGGGATCAATGCCACAGTGGCTGCAGACTACTGTCAAGGGTTCACCTGTTTCTGTTGAAGCACCATCAACTGGAGAGTTAGGCATACAAGCGGGGGTTTATGGAGCTTTAATGGTCTTGACTTATGCAAATGGAGCCTCAACATCTTCTGTGGCACCTTTTGCTGGTGCTGATGTCCCTGGGCTGATTTTAGCAACTAGTTTTGGAGCTTCTTTGTACTTCATGACAAAGAAAAATGTCAAATTAGGTGAGAATATATTTTCTGCTGCAGTGAAGCAAACAACATTACATATGCCAAAAGAGATAATAAATTGAACTACTCAAGGAGAAAGAGAAACTGACCAAAGTCATAATTACTAAGTAGAGGTAAATCAAGGAATAAAATGTTTCAGAAGTGAAATAGTCTGCATAATTTTCAGTCACATATGAATCTCAGAAAGCAAACGAATTTTGTAATTTCCAGGTGTATACAGAGAAAGTTGTTTAATTTACTGAAAAAGTACATAATTTTCAGATCCCTTTCCCTCTTGCTTGTTAGACTCTGTTAAAAAATATATCCACCTTTCTGCAGTATAATTAAGTGCATACTAAATATTTATAATATAAATGAGCTGGTATATTTACTAGAAATTTTTTATGTGCTGCTGCTCTGGCAAAGTCATATATGTTCAATGAATGAGTGATGATGGGTGTGATGAAATTTAATTGGGTTTTAAGGATATTGGGGGAGTAGCCAACTTTTGCTGCTGATAATGTCTCCTTGCTAGTTGCCATCATGATTCATGACTGATGAAACATTAATATTTGCAGAATATATGAACATGTTTCCTGCTAAAATAAAGAAGAGATATGGTCTATTGTTTAAATTATAAAAATTTTGGTACTTATCATTGTAGTGCAGATATTCTGTCAATCAAACTGGGCCTTGGATCAAATCCTAGAGTACATTTGACTACAGGTGAACATCATAGCTCAAAGTTCTCTCTTTTACTGCCTGCAGGGAAGGCTACTATCATAACAATTGGGGGCCTTGTTGCTGGTGCTGTCATCGGCTCAGCTGTTGAGAACTGGCTGCAAGTTGACATAGTCCCATTCCTGGGTATACAGTCACCTGCCACAGTTGTGAGTGAATTTATAGTCCTCTCCCAATTTTTGGTCTCTTTGTACTTGAGGTAGGATAAAGTCAAAATTTTAGTCTCGACTCCAACTGGAATGTACAAGCTTATTCTTTGTACAATCCTAGTATGCAAGCCTAGGATACACATTTTCATCGGTTGTAGAAATAGAATGTTTTAGAACTTGATTAGATATTTGCTATTAAAAGTGAATGGCAATGTACAGTATTATGCTTCTTTTCCCCTAATAGCCTCATCTTTACCATCTATGCTCGAGCTGATGAGTAAACTGAAAACAAGAAGAAAAAAGAAACCCAAAATTACTTGATTATTGACAAGCTTGAAATAGTTGTCTTTTCCCTATGTTCTGGTGTGTATTGAGCCATTTTTGCTTTCTATAGTTGGGACTTTTTTTTATTCTCTTATGCTCCCGGAAAGCGCACAAAGCTTTTAAGCCCTCTTTTTGGCAGAGTCGTTTTATGATTTGATATATTGTTGGAAACATGAAAAAAAGAATCCTACGTATATATAAACCTTATCTGGTCAGATTATAGTTGGAATACAGAGTCAGCATATTTCCAGTTTTGCAGTACAGGCAGATATGTGGTAGAAAGAGTGATCATTTAATCATATGCCTTAATGAGGTGGTTCATAGTAGCCCTATCTAGGGCTGATCATGGGTTGGGTTAGTTCGATTTTTTCAATTTTTTAATCTAATCTAAATATTTCAGTTTGAAAATTTTAAACCCAAACTAAACTATTTAAAATTTCAAACTGTCAATTTGGGTTGTGTTTGGTTTGGATTGATTCGGTTTAATTTAGTTTGATCGGTTTGAACGTAATTTATCAAGTAAGGTTTTAACCTCCCACTTAGAATATACTTTTGATTTTATAAATAAAATATGCATATGAGACATATTAACAAAAACTAATATGAAAAGTATAAAGTATATGAGTGCATGTCTACACAGTAATAAATTAGTCTATTAGCAAAGGTGGCAAAAAATGATGAACACTGAAAATTTCTCGTAAGCATTTGCTTGGACTGCTGTTATGATTAGCTTGAATATAAAAGACATTTTAATTACCAACAATTAGAGTTGTTTCTCCAAATTCTTCAGCTGTTTCAATGTTGAAGAGTTTGAAAATTCTATAATAAATAAATATAGTCAAATATTGTAATTAAAAAAAATTATATTAATTAATCTCAATACTTTATTTATTATCTGTAAACCAAATGAAACTTTTTGTAAAAGTTCATAAATAGACAAAAAAACAACATTAAATAATACCAACAAGAATATCATCATCCATCTGATGACAATAATACCATCATCCATATGATACTATTGTTAGTCAGTAGAAAAGAAGTTCAAATACAATGATATAATTATATCATTGGACAGTACTTTCCATGCTCAAACTTCTTCTTTTACCATATTAAAGAAGTTAAACAAGTGAATTATACCCCATAGTGTAATAGTAGATCATTCGTCAAAAGAGAAAAAATAAAAGAATGTGTTATTTCATTTATTCTAATTTTTTCACTAAATCAAGAAAAAATTGTCGAGAAAATGTTGCAATAAAAATTAAAATTGAACTTGCTTTTAGAGAAGTTGCTTTTGAGCCCAATTTTCTAACTTTTCCACTATCCTCTACAACCTAATTAGTGATTTCTTAACTAATTATTACCAAAATCAGAAATGCAATGCTCGATCAAATTACCAAATTCACCGTGACGACCACACTACCTTCTACATTTTGGTTCAAAGTCAAACCCAGTGACTTGTCAACTTCAACCTCAATGTTTTTTGGACAGTTGTTCTTACTGTGATATCAAAGCCTCTTCTTACTTTGATACTCTCCGTTAAGAAAAATTTTAAGTCGCCTTTTTTGGCATCTTGAATTGATAATTTTTGAAAATTCAATTTTTATACGTAGAGTACAAAAAATCCAAGTCAAACGCATTTCTTAAAAAAATAATGATTCATATAATTACATAATTATTCTATATATACCATGAATAGGAAGTAAGGAGTGATGAACTTTGAAAATGGATTTGAATTAGTTTTGATGGAAACTTTCTTTGCATAGACAGTACCGTAGTAGAGCCAGCAGTGGGTGGATTTAGGATATTTTAGATCAACGGTGCAGTAGCATAATAACAGAAACGATCGAACGTAAGAGAGAGGCCCGTGATCTTAAAGTAATTTTGTCTAAAAAGATATTTAGATTTTAAGATTTATTTATGTTTTATTTTATTTTTTAATATTTTAATAAAATTTTAAAAATAAATAAATTTAATTAATTATATTAATCCGAGTTGATTTAGATTATATAATTTTAAAAATTCGAACCAAATTATCGATTCTTAATTTTCTTAACTCAACTCAATCTAACCCAATTCAAAATATTAAAATTTGGATTAAGTTAAATTGAGTCGGGTTATTTCGAATTTTAATTTTTCGGAATAACCTTAGCGCTATCTTAGGTCATCTCCCCATCCCTAGGTCCTCTTTGAATAGCATTCGACTTTTCTATAATTAACAATGATTCAGATCAAAGTGTTAACAAAATCTTCAGTCTGAAACCCCATTCCATTAAATTCTGGGTATAAATAAATACAGGGATGGCCCACTTAATCTCCACCTTTAGACAACTTGGCAATAAAGATGTGAGAATCAGGAAAGGCAACAAAAATAGTGGACAACATCTGTATCACAGGAGAACTCCCCAGCCAGAACTCCCCAGCCACTCTCAATGTTCAACTACAACAAATACAAATAACTATTGTCTCAGCGAGCTGCTTTGACACGTTCGAATGTACATTACTATTGAGCAAACACTAATCTTGAAAGAATTAAGAAAAAGAAGGGAAAACATGACTCAAAACCCTATAAGCCATAACATTCCCCCTGCTGTCTTGAGTTACCTTTGGCCATCTTCAAGTTGGGAGACATCAACATACGATGCATTCCCATCTTCCTCAGCATTATCATTGCTGCTTAGAAGGTCGGTGTACATTTTCAAGGTGGCCTTGGAAAATTCTGTCACAGAGTCGAAAACTCTACCAAATGCTGTCTGAAATCCATTCAGTGTGATTTTTTGAGTTTCTTGCATGCAGTTCTGGTGGTTTTCCTTTTCCAAGTCAACTTTTCTCTTGAAATTGTCCAACAAATCCTTTCTCTCTTTCAAGAATTCAGTTCGGTAATCATGGTCCTCTGCGTGGTCAGCGAGCTTAAATTCACAAATTCTGTTTTCCGCCTTCTGGAATGCAAGAATCTTTCTTTCAAGTTCTTTTGAGAGGCTGTCAACTTTTCTTTTTTGATGCTGTTCCTCTCCCTGCTGAACCCACAAAGCTCTAACATCTTTTCCACAGCTTCTTATAGCATAAGAAACAGTTTTATCTGGCAGTTTATCAATGGAAGCCAACCATTTCCGACAAAGGATAAGAAGTGGAGGGCCGTTCGCCTGACATGGAGGTGCAGTCCTGTTTCTGGAATAGAATTCTACTTCAGGGACAACGAACTTAGAAAGCCACCCATGCAGGGCTTCAATGTATGCCTTCTGGGCTGCAACGTATTCCATAAAGCATGTCCGCCAATTTTGCAGCTCAGCTTCCAGCTGAAGAGTTGCAAGCCTGTGAGAATCATTACAGAATTTTCCGTATGTGGGGCAGGTAAAAGTTTTCACTTCAAACATGATCTTATTCTGGATTTCATGGGATTCCAACATAATTTTCCAGCATTTCATCATACTGCAACAAAGAGAAAGAATTCAGCAAAACAAGAGTTTTTCTTTGGATAAAACAACGCTAAAAATAATACTAATTATTAAATGAATCCTTTTCTCCTTTTCTTTTCTATCCCAGTGAACCTACTTACCCATGAAGTAGTTCAATAATTTGGGGCTGAAGCTCATCATCTCTGAGTTTCTCAATTTTTTTTGATATAGTTTCAGCACGTCTAATTGCAACTAGGATCCCGCTGTACAAATCTTTTACTGCTGCTCTTGTTTTATCCACGGTGAATCCTTCATCTCCTCTAACATCTTGATTTCGTAGTTGATTGCATTTCTTCTCATATATTTTCCTAGTGCTATCTCCAGCCTAGAGATAAAGAAGTTTAGGTCAACTATGCAAAGCCAATGCTGAGAGTAACAGGAAAAAGAAGTGGAATGGTAATCTACTGATCTTCAATTTTTGATTCATTTATGCAACTAACTGTTGCAGCCCAACATATCAATGAATATGGTGGTTTAACCCCTACTACAACCTGACATGGACTGGGATGACCAAAAATCGATGTCAGTTTACAGAAACCTTTTAGCTTTTAAAAGGTTAACTTTCATTGTGGTAGGAATTTCTACAAACAACTTGGTAATGTAAACAAATCAATTTGGATGCACACTCAATTGATTCCAGAGATCATAGCTTAACAATTGAGAAGTCACCGGTGCAACACTCACTTGTAGTCACTTTGGTCGCAGAATGATAAGACAGAGCAGGAAAGAGCTAGAAGGCCATATTACTTTTCCTTGTGCAAAATGGGAAAATTTACTGCTGATAATATATTACTAGTTTATGCCCAACAATTCCCATGTATCTAGGACCTTTTGGAAAGATTTAATTAGAAAAACTCTCCTCCAACTCTGCAGAGTAATTAATTAGAACAGAGGAATCATTATGCAATTCATGCAATTTAGAGGAAGGATAATGTACCTTAACCTCTTCGTACAGCTTCTTCTCCCAAGCATATAGTCTTCCCAGTGTAAGTGAATGGCTTCCAGAATCCATTCCTCCATAATCATCAAATAGATCATTCTTGAATTCAGTCCATGTTGAAGAGCTTTTGGAATTTAATGCTACGAGACTCTTACATGACGATGATCGAGACGAAGGTGACCGCCAGGTGATAGTTTGTATAATTTTCGTGGAGTTCTCTGCAACCACAGGGCATGTGTGAGATTACTAGGAATACAACTTTGAGAGGAGTGCAAGTTCCTGTTTGATGTACTTCCAACAAAGAAATTTTTTGTTGTAATACAACAAGGAGAAATGCAAGCACAAATTTGAAATTTTGTCTTGCACAAGATACAATAGGGTGCAGAAGGTGTTGGAAGAATTTAAGAGTTAATAGAAGGATGAAGTTTTGCACCCTTTAAAAGAGAAGGATAAGGGAAAAGAAACAATAAACGAGCTTCATAAGTGGACAAATCTGGAGATCTCAAAGCCATATTACAACAAAGAAACCTCAGACATCTTTCAATCTGGATGACAATATAAATGGCAGGGAGTTGCGTAAAAATTGAGAAAGTTTTGCACGTCTCTTGGCAAAAAACAAAGAAAAGAACCCAATACCATCATCATTTTGTAAAACCATGTTAACCAGGGAGACATTAACACAGAAAGAACAGCATAGACAAGACAATACATTCTTCAAGAAGTTTAAAAGGACTTGAAAGAAAGGTTTTTCACCTTTTATTTCCTCCAAATTGGATTGCAACTGGACCCTGTTGACCTCTAACATCCTGGAGACATCCTTGCCAGAATCATAAGCCCTAATAAAATGATCTTCAATATCAGTTAGTGCTTCTAATAATTCCCTCCCTCCCACTGGTGTATCAATAACTGTCAACCCCTTCTGTTCTCCCTGGCTTGCATTACTAGTGTCTAGTGCCTTCACTACCTCCACGGTGCTCTCGTGCTTTACATTCACTTTCCCTTCAGCCAATACTACTTTACTCCCTTCCTCCGATCTTTCGCCATCTTCTTCCAAGTCTGGAATTCCTTCTTGCTCCCTAACTACCTTCAAATCCTCCTCAGATATCCTATTATATCCGCTTATTATCTCTGGTCTTACATGACTGAAAGGATTGAAGAAATCCCATCCAAAATCTCTCTGTGGTGAAGGCATTGAAGGAGGCATTTCCATGTAGAAATACCCACAAAGTGGTTGTTCCTCTTTCTCCATTTTTTCTTCTTTCTCCTCCTCTGAAGAATCTGATGCACTAGAAGATTCACATAATTCACCAGTAATGGTTTCCTTGGTCGGTTCAGAGGGTTTTTGCTGAAGAAACAACGGGTTGGAAACCACATTTTCTTTGGGAGGAGAAGGAGGGCAAGCTGGTGGGAAAGTGATCAGAAACGGAGAAGAAGGTGAAGAATGGCGAGCAACAAAAATCTTAATAGCCGCTGAGACTCCATAGAGTGATTGACAGTATCTATAATGTGCATCCGCCAGAGTATATCTTCTCTCTACAGCCAACTTAAGTTGGTGTTTCCTCTCCCTGCATATGGCCACTACTTCCTCTTCTTCGTCTAACCTGGATGCTACACAGCCCATCTCCCCTTTACAAAGCAAATGTTAGAGAAGGGTGTTCTGCTATTGGAAGATGACTAGCTACAAGAAGATAGTAGACAAAAAAGGCAGTTTCTTGGAGGAATGTGGGTTGAAAAGATTTGGAGCTTCAGAGAAATAAAGGAAAAAGTTTGCCTTTTTAGGGGAGATGGAGACCAAACCACTTGTTATCGTGAAAAACAAAGAGAGCTCCAGCGTAAGATATAGGCTTTGCATACAGGCACAGAACAAGCCACTCAGCCATTTGAACCCCCTGGGAGCTGAAGCGAAAAGTGGGTTTCTTCGAAGAATGAGGGACGTGCTCACTAGTCATACAAAAGAAGAAACACAAAACCAGAGAGACTCTGCAAAAAGGAAGTGGTCACACAGTCACAGGAGAGAAAGAGAGAGACCTGTCACTAGTCACAACGCAGGGAGAATAAGCAAGAGGATGTTTTCCTTTCCTTCACTTTCCATTTTTACTGTCTTTCTTCTGCAAAAAATTACTACTGAAGATATTTCTGCTACTACGTTGGGAACTTCCTTCCTCACTTTGTTACCTGAAAGAAAACACCACCGCTGGATTCATTGGGGTAAATGTCGAAATGTTTTTGGTAATAAACTATTCTAAACTGTTATCAGAAGAGCGAGAGAGTGAGAGAGTAAGTCAAAGAGTTGTTGCAAGGTAAGGGGCTCGAGGAGGAAGAGAAGAGATGATGACAATCCTGCGTCTACTAATGGTGTACAACCCGAACCTCAACCGCGCAATGACTATAATCACATTGAGGAAAAATAAAGAAGCTCCTGCCAAAAAAACTTAGCAGGGTTTTTTAGAGGGGAGAAAGACAGACAGAGAGAGAGAAAGAGAGGGGCTGCCGAGTGTGAGAAAAGAGGAGTCAAAGCTGAGCTTAATGCTGGTAAAAGGGCATTAATGTCCATTCACTTAGTGGGCGGGAGTGACAGTGAGAGTGGGAGTGAGATTAAGTGGGAATCCTCTGCTGGTCAGCTGTTGAGATGAAGACGTCCAGAGTTGTGCTGAGAATCTCTGATAGATTTTGTGAATTTTTAACCTTTTTTAATAATACTAATAATAATACGTAATAATCTACAATTATGGGATTATAGTGGTTGTTCCTTCCTCTTGTCGGTTTCTTGGTGGCGGTAAAAGTCTACAAGAGGAATTGTTAGTTTATTTGTACTAAGAAAATAATGATGGAAAAAAATACATTAAGAAGATTTAGGATATATTTCAATAGTGATTTATATTTAATTTTTTAAATATAAGTATAATTTTAAATTTTTTAAAAATTTATAAATTCAAATATTAGTATTATAATCTATTTTAATAAGTAAATAATAAAATTACTAATATCATTTATTACCAATTCAAATGCATCCTAAAATCAGAGAATAGGATTGCGGTATCTTTTACCCGGTTAATATTATATTTTTTAAATATAATATAAAAAATATATATTCATTATATTAATTCAAAATTCTTTTAAAATATATATAAATTCTCACTCTCCATTTAAGATTCTAATTTTTTAATTTTATTGTTATATTACTTGTATATTTTATTGTTTATTATGTAAAAAATATTTTGATATTTTGTTAATTTTTTAGAAAAATAATTTTATTTATTAATTATATATCTTTTAAATATTTTATTATTTTGTTAAGTTAATTAAAGAATACATTTATAATTTTTTATTTTAAATAATTTATAATTATATAATAATATATTTTTACAATAAAATAAAATTCGAATCCAACCCAAACCCAAACCAAACTTACAGTTTAATGGGCATATGTCGCGGGGACCGACTCTTGGCTTGCCAGCACGGCTGGAAAGTTATCTGCGCAACAGCCCTCAATGCAGAATATGACCATTACCCGATTTACAGCAATTGGAAAAGACTATTTTTAACCAACCAATAATTACATTAGCTGAAACTCACCAAAATCCCTGTCAATTATTCATAGGCTCTCTTTTTCACTCGTTATTGTTCTCTAATTTGAATTTTTTTAATCAATAAACTGTTTTCACACAATTTATATTCTTCAATAAAGTAATTTAAGATTTCAAAGTGCAAGTGACAAACAATGAATGGTTAAAAATTAACGTATGATCTTATCATATCCTTAATCTTTATCACTCTTAATAGTGTTTTTATCCATAATTAGGTTGATATCCATCCGTTACATGGAATAGTTTCAATAGTTTTCTTATGTTTCTTATTTTTCTAATTTTGTCAATTGGTTTTGTCAGTACAACAATTGGACAACAGTATACAATGAAATGTCACTGCATTCTTTTTTTTTTTTTTTAACAATAGAATATTGATGAGATAGTCCTGTAATATTCTCTTTTGGAATTTAAAAGAAAATTGCGTACCTCTTAATTTATTTTATTTAGAGGTTGAGAATCAATATGTAATTATGTGCAATAAAAAATAGGAAAATAAAAGTATAAGACAGACGACTATATGCTTTAGCAATCAAAGCACAAACACTATTGTTGATTGCTTCATATTCAAGGCTGACTTTGAGTGTAACAAAATTGTGAGGAAACTAATCAACAGAAACAGCAAGAAATCCTCTCATATGAAATAGTACAACCCATACTAATTAAGTAGAAATACACATTACACAACAAGTAGAAAGAAATTCTGGAGCTGATTAGAAGGCTCAAATGCCACAAAACAATAGGTCAAATATATTCATCCTATCCACAGTGCATTCCTCCCTGGTCTTGCTTCATCCATTCAATACGCGCTTTGAGCCCTATTGCTGCACCATCTGTGAAATTCCACAAGGAAGACTTCAAAAAAGTGTCATCAACAGGACAACCTCTACTGCATTTTACAATCTAGTGAGGCATAGGAAGTTTGTGTGATTAGCAGAAAATTGCTAGCTTGAAGTTGAAAAAAATCTGTGAACGCTTCATGCTTCTGCAATGTTTTAAGACTTGGATTTTAAGGAGAAGGAACCTGCACATAAAGAAAAGAAAAGAAAGGAAGAAAGACAATTGTGCTTGAAGTTCTTATATTGCATGCCTACAAAGCTAAAGCGTGCACATAATAACATCATAAGAGATGGCAACAATGCTTGAAGTTAAAACATTCATGTTCCACTTTCATAATCTTGCAATATTTACCAGAAGAGTGTCCAACCAAGAAGCAATTATCGAGGTCTTTAGCATGGCAAAACCATTGGTTTAACTATACATCAATTTTGTTGTCTTCCAATTCCCTTTGTTGATTGAGCTAATTTCATGCCCTGAACTTTTTCCTGTTCCAATAGCAGCAGTTGAAAATTTTTACCTAGCTGGGGAACAAAGGCATTAGAGCAGGTAAACGAAAGTTTTCCCCTCTATTTTCCTAATCTAATCATTCATGTAGTATTTGTAATTGAATGATATTGCATAGTAAAAAGTGATTTTTTTTTAACCCCTACTGAGTTACCACCTACCATAGTATCTTTCCAATGTTATTTAAGAGGATAAGGTTTGCTTCAACAGGTAATTAGGGATCTAACTTATTGCAGTATGGGAAAATATTATTCTTGAATTTTGCAGAAAAGATTAGAATTACAAAGACCTGTAGAAGAGCGTAGAAACCTATATTAGATATAGTTATAATAGTCAAACCAATTCCGTATTTGCACACAACTGTAAGATATAAACCCATTTAACAAAAGAGAGAATTTTACACAGACCAGAAACATGTGAGAAACAGTAGAAAATTAAGCTATTAGAACAGCATAACAAACACTCACCGATTGCCCCCTTTATCATGTTTAATGAGCTATTGAAGCACATCAACTTCTATTATGGCTGCTTCTCGGTACTTCTTAACACCACGCACAATTTTAATGGTCACCATTTCTTTCCTTTCCCTATCCTAACATTCAAGGGCTTGGCCAAAGGTGCCTGAATAAAAGACAACTGTACAAATATATTAACAACGCCAAATGCCAACAGCCAGGCTAATAAACAATAAAAGGCAAACATACCTTCTCCCATCTTACTGTGGATTTTATCTGCAACAAAGAACAAAAGAAAAACAAATAAGACCAAATAAATAAAAGAGAACGAGGGTGTATGTGCTTCCTTAAACTTCAAAAAGCTAATACACAGAGACCCCTCAAGTAATTGATACTGGAAAAAAGTAGCAGCTAGTGGCAAGAAGACCTATGATGAGTGTGTTCAAGATAGATAAGACTCGACTCCCAAAAAAACTAAATAGGAAGTAGTAGGCTGCACACGCCTAGAAGAACACCAACCGAGCAAACTCTGACATAGTCTAATGTAAACATGAAACCAGAACTATGAATAAACGTTTCTGAATGATGGAGGAAGGTAGTTACAGCTAGAAGTTAAAATTTCTCCAGGCTTAAACAAATAATGGCCATCTTTGTCATCTTCTCGCCATGGCGAAGAACCATGCCTTAAAGATTTAACCTTTGGCAAATAAGTAAAAACAACAAAAATGGAGTCGAAACCTAAACCAAGACAGCTAACCTCAGCCTGAGGTGGTACATTCCCCAACATCTTCAAATTCCCATCTTTGACGTAATGAATCTATACTACCTTATGGTCATTATTATGTCTGAAAACCTAAATCCCAGTTTTGAATACACTCTCCTCCAGCCATACACCGAATTAGCAAAACAATCATGGGATATAACTTTTATTTTCCTAATGAAAAGATTCTATAAAAACACCTTCTTGCCACAAAAAAAAAGCATTTTGATCCGTGAAATAGATTATTCCATTACATGAATCCCCCACAAAAAATAACTCAAGCCAAGAATACAACACAGGGACTGTTGGGAAATATGCCCTCTTAGACTAGGTTTTTGATGTAAATATCGAATGTTTTAATAAAAGAATTTATTTTCAAAAATTGTTTGTGAATTTACATGTTATTTGTGCACAATTACGTTTGGAAAAGACCCATTGTGTTTAAGTAAGTGGTCCATGTGAATGGAGGTCTTTCACAATAAGATATGGATCACGGGTTACTTAACACATAAACATTCGTTCTTAATCGATCGATGAGAATAAGAATCTCATCATATCTAAGTTATTATGTTGTGAATTCCAAATGGGGAATGACTTACCTTTAGCCAGTGAGTAGTCCACTCACTTCATGACATAAGCGTATTTCGAATACATAGAACATGACCTGTAGTAGTGGCTCCTTTAAGTACTAAATGGTAGAAACCTAGACTACTACTGCTACAACGTGGACTAGTACTCTACAACTTAAGTATGAGTTGGTGGTCTGACGAAACTGGAAGCATGTACTTTGATATGCTATAGTTGAGGTTCTATCGTAGGGTCAATATACTTGCATGTTGGGTATGTGTGACTAGTTAGTTAAGACAAACTTGTACAAGATAGTTTCTATACTATATCGCCCATTGTGGTTGTCTGAATGATTCAAATATCTAGGGCCCTGAGAAACATGATTTGGATGTTTACTTTAGAGTAGCTCCATTGGAAAGCGAAAACAATCCAGGAAGTTGTGAATCATTAGACTAGAAGCCTAAGGATGGTAAATGTCATTTAGAGAGGTGTTAGTACTCTTCTTCCTCTTTAAATGTACGGCGATGTATAGAGGGGTATTTTAGTCATTACACCTGTAGGTCGAAGATTTGCTAACGCAACACTGGCTTTGGGGTCAATATTTCCTTATGGTACTATTAGGAAATATTTAAAATACAAAATACAACTATTTATATGACATGAGTATTTTGGTCATTTTAGTAGCCAAGGCGATGTGTCTTTTGGTCCCCAGTATAGAACGTTAGTCCTAATTAAATACAAGCTAAGGAATTTGTCTTAAATTAAATTAAATAGAATTTATTTTATTTAAATAGTCTGATTTAATTATTGGGGCTAGAATAAAATAAAGGTCCGTAGAGAGAGAGAATTAATTAAATTAGTTTGGTGTGTTAATTAATTATTCAGATATTTGGTCTAATTTGAATAATTAAATATTAACCTGGAACTAAACTAATATAGGCTTATTTATTGGAGTAATTTATTTGGGCTGAAAAATTAATTATTAATTGGGCCAATTATTTGGTTCTAATTAGAATAATTAATTAAGTCCAAAAGGCTAAACTAAGAGTCCAATGGGCCAATCCAATTTAGCCTAGGGTTTTATTTAGGTTAAATAGGAGGATTGGACATAACGTTGTTTCACGGCTTCATCTATATGAAAAAAAAAAAACCAAACGTCTCTCTCTCTCTCTCTGTCCATAAAATATTCCTTAGTCTGTGAGTTGTTCACCAAACGGAATTAGGCAGGCCATATACGGGAAGATCAAAAGTTTGGCGTTCATCTACATGCAAAGACGGAGTAGGAAGCACGCAGGAATCGCACCAAAGGTTTCCACCAGCACACCTACCTCGGGTGCACACATTCCGGTCCAGCTATCTTTGAGAATAAAAAAAAAGGTTATAAATTTTTAACCTCGAAATTCCGCCAGAGCACGACTGGCTCCGCTGAGACTGCTGGAGCCGGCGCCGGCTCTGTTCAAGTTCTCCAGTTCTTCAGTTTTTTCAGTTTTTTTAGTTTTAGCTTTCGTTACGTGCTCTGTGTTTTCCCATTTCAAGCCTTTAGGGACAGCAAAAGTTCCAATCTTCACAAATTTGTTGTCAGAAAACAATGAGTACGAATATTTCTCCATTTCCGTAATATATGAAGGCATCAGGAAGATGTTGGGAGATTTATTTGGCATGCAGCAATTCTTAATATGTGTATGGATGAACATTTCACTTGAGATAATCGAGTACCATGATTTGCAGACAGTAGTTAATCTCCCAAGTACCTTCACAAGTACAGTTGAGAGTATCTCAATATTTCAATTGGCAAAGCTCACAATTGAAGAAGCTCTTTGACCTCGGTGCCTTTTGATTGTCTATCATTCCAACCCAATTCAAGATTCCTACCAACAAAGATAAAATCTTGATAAATTCTGCCTAGGTTATCCATCCATCTTGCGAACCCAATTCAAGATTGCTAGAGAAAAGATCAGATTTTTCTGAAGAAATTCATGTGATTCCTACAAAATTAGTCTCCCGAATGCACTTTTCTTGAGTTGGAGAATTGCGACACAATAATGGGGTAGAGGCCCGGAAGGTGGAACAAATAGAAAAAATTAGATTTGCTTAAGTTCATTTTGTAGAAATAAGAAACAGATCAATGGGGATAATAAGAAATAGATCATTAAATTAAACGGCCTATAAATGGATTATCTTCCTACAAAATTAAAAACTGCAAATTGGATCACAGTTGTGAAGGGATGAGGCATACCCATTGGAGGAGTCGGATCAACGGGGCCAATTGAAGAACTGAGATGACAGCATAATCATCATTATAAAGAATTGAGCAACAATAAAATAGAATAAAATAGGTATCACATAAACATTACAAAAAGTTATGTCAAAGCATTCAACTAAACATACTAGTGTCGCAATACATCAGGATTACTACACACAAACTTGTGTCAGATGTAGAAACCCTCATTTGTTTCTCTTTCTCCAATCCCAAAATGCCTTCTCTCTCCTCGCCTTCTTCGCTTCCACAGCAATCACCTGACGCCTTCAACGATGGTGGGGCCGCCGTAGAGCACCGTCTGCAAATTGCAATCGAGAGTGCTAAAAAAAGAAATAAATAGTCTTAGAGAACACAAAAGAAGGAGAAGGTAAAAGTAAAAGAGGATAAGGAAGTAAAGTTGTTGTGTTTGAAATACCAGGGCAAAAGATCTCTGGCAAACTCTAGGACAATCTGTACACGAAACTGTTGTTGATCATGCTCCAGGACACAACGGAGTCGGTGGCCGATCCGCTAAAACCCCCTCTCCCGCCCCTTCCACCCTTCTCTAGCCCATCTCCCACCCTTGGATAATATCCTAACAGCTTTCTTCGTAGCCTCCTCACTGCTCAAGTGTAGGGTTGCACTTTCCCGAGTCTTTCGAATATGCCGGGTTTCTTCCTAGGGCTTGTCAGGGATAACGGAGGATGGCTTGGAGGGCTTTCTGCGGCTTGCACTAGATAAAGCCAACAATAGGGTTGTAGACGACTGAGGGTCTCTAGGGTTCCAAACATGAATGAGAGTGGTATGAGCTTGAGAATCTGGAGAACCATCAAAGTGTAGAGGAAACGATAAGCATTCTCCCCTAGTGTTCAGTTCCTGTATGGGATCGTTTGTATTCAAAAAACCCTTCACATTTCTATTAAAAAAAAAAAAAAACCCTTCATTTCTTATTTATGCTGTCAAATACTAAAAAAAAAAAACCTCTTCAAATCTGTCACATGTCAATAGGTAACGATGCCATATGTCACTATAAGGTACTTCCGCAGCTACTTATATATATATATATATATATATATATATATATATATACACGTTATTTTTTTACTTGATTTACAGCTAATTTTACTTCTTTTTTTTTAATTATATGTATAGTTATACTAGAATATGAAACATCAACCTAATGCTACTGTTAAATCATCTACATGGACTACCCCCTTTAGTTTAACGGGTTTTTATCAAGAATAATATTAGAAATACGATAACGTGTTTCACATGTAATAAATAATATATTTACAAGCTGGGAAGTAGTATAAAAACACTATATAAGCACATTAATAAAGTAATATATTAATTGGTTAGATTACCGAATTAATCGTATGTTTGGTTCGCAGAGGGGAAGAAGGAATGGAAGAGGGCACATTTACTCCAACTAATAGAAGTAATAATATTTTTACTTTTATTTTATTTGATATAAATAAAAAAATAAGTGGAATGAGAAGGAAAAAAAGAAAGAATAATCAATTTTATTTATTATTATCTACTTTATTAAAAATGTGATTAATAGTATTATTGATTATTCTCATTTTATTTTCTTTTTCTCAATCGTTTCAAATAAGGAAAAATAAAATAAAATTATACTCTTTTTCATTTGAAATTGATGTTTTTTCTGTCATTATTTTCTTAAAAGAAAAAAAACAAAATGTCACATTGTGGTTTTAATGAAAACGTAATAATTTCAGTTTGATGACAGATCG
>JANUWF010000459.1:0-20071 GCA_026120185.1 Voacanga thouarsii | reverse complement strand
AGCCCTCTTACGTAGTAGTGTTAATCAAACATATTTCAGGCCATACACTAAAATAACAGCTTATGAAATTTGGAATAGTCAAAAGCCATAGCTAAGTTGCTTCAATATGTTTGGAAACAAATGTTATGTCTTAAATGACCGAGAACAATTGGGAGAATTTGATGAAAGAAGTGGTGAATGTATTTTTCTTAGGTTCTCTAACAGCAATAAAGCGCATTTCGAGTATACAACAAGAGAACTCAAGATGTCATGGAATCAATCAATATTGTTGTTGAAGATATTTTGCTAGAAAATACAGGGGAAAGGTATCATAATCAGATAATGATGAGTCTCTGCAAACCACTGAAGAAGCTTCAATATCAGAATGCTTAGGTAGTGCAAATCAGAACAATATTCTATCAAAGAACATGAAGCCACACAGTAGAAGGCACCATTATCCAAAATAAAGAAGAATTATCTAACATATCTGATTATTGGAAGTGTGGATGAGTTAAGGAAGATTAGTGGCAGATCGAAGGTTGATTATCAGGAAATAGTTAAATATACTTGTTATATTTGAACTATAGAGCCAAATAGTGTTCAAGAAGCCTTGACAAATGAATAGTAGATTGTCACTATACAAGATGAACAATAATATTTTGAAAGAAATGATATATGGGAATTTGTGCAAAAACCCAAGGATGTTAGTATAATCGGAACAAAGTGGGTATTTCAAAATAAAATTGATGAGCTTGGTAATATAATAAGGCATAAGCAAGGTTAGTTGCACAGGGATGTTCACAGGTTGAAGGAGTTGACTTTGATTAAAGTCTCACACATGTAGCTAGGCTAGAGTTAGTTAGACTATTATATGCCGTAGCATGTGCTAAGAATTTTACTTTGCAACAAACGGATGTAAATAGTGCATTTTTTAATAGATTCTTGTAGGAAGAAGCCTATGTAGAACAACCCAAAAGCTTTGTTAATTCAGAGTTTCTAGATTATGTGTACAAATTAAAGAATGCTCTCTATGGTCTAAAGTAAGCACCTAAAGCATAGCACAAAAGACTCAAAAACTATATGCTCAGAAGAGGTTACAAGTGAGAAGGAGTTGATAAAACAATGTTTGTTAAGAAACTTAGAACAGATTTCATTGTTGCACAAATCTATATTGATGACACTGTGTTTAGTTCAACATCAAGGTAGATGTCAAAGGATTTTGTTGAATTTATGCAAATAGAATTTGAAATGAGTATGAATGTTGAATTAACTTTTTCTTAGTTTACAAATTAGGTAGATGAAGGATGGAATCTTTATATTTCAAACTAAGTATGCCAACAACTTAGTTAAGTGGTTTAATCTGGAGTTATCAAAACACCTATAAATGTTGCACAAAAATTGACAAAGAATGACTAGGGATAAAAGATAGATCAACAACTGCATAGAAGTATAATAGGTAGATTACTATATCTTATGGCAAGTCGTTCTAATATCAACTATAGTGTTGGTGTTTGTGCAAGATATGAAGCAAGCCCTAAAGAGTCACACTTGAAAGTAGTTAAGCGAATCTTGAAATATGTATGTTGTTCTTATGATTGTGTTATTTACTTCAATAAGCATTCTAGTTTATTCTTAGTTAGATACAATGATGTTAATTGGGTAGAAAATTCTATGATGATCATAAGAGTACATATGGTGGTTGTTTTTATCTGGGAAACTATCTTATGTTGTGGTACAACAAGAAATAAAATTACATATCACTATTAATAGCAGAAGCTAAGTATATTGCTATAGGAAGTTGTTGTACTCAATTATTGTGGATGAAGTAGATGTTGGAGGACTTTATTGTTAATTAGCAGGAATTGATCATTTATTGCAACAACACAAGTGCTATTGACATCTCTAAAAATTTAGTATAGCACAATAGAACAAAGTATGTTGAATAATAGATTGTGAAAATTAAGTATGTTTCCACTCAGAAATAGTAGCTGATATTTTCACAAAGCCACTTGATGTTAAGTGATTTGAAGAATGCAGAAAGTATTAGGTATTTGCCTACTTTTGACACTCATGGTTTTGTGTCAAATCCATGTATATAGTTATTTTTATTAATTTTCTTTTGTTATGTCAAAATCAGAAAACATAAAGATTTTGTACTATTTTGGATAAAATTAGAGATATGTTGTACGCATGCAAGAGTCTTGACATGACTATAACTCTGCAAAATGGCACTTGATTTCATTGGCTATCACAAAACATTGCGCCTCTTTCGAAATACACCCAACAAAAGTTAAGGCGACAATAGGAATACCAAGAGTTACAAGAACTCAAAGAAGGTCGAATCTTTTCAAAAAAGAGTAGCGTCTGATTCTCTATTCTTTACAATAAGGTCTCTTTGCTTCTACCGCCATAACAAGCCCTTCTTAGGAGAACAAAACCCTAAGAAATGGTGGAAAAAGCCCAGCCAAAATTGAATTGGGTTTTGGCTACTGATGATCTTATGGAAATTCAGCCATTCTCTCAAGATATTTCACTATAGAATGTTGTGGCAACTACAAATGTGGGTACTGAACTTCTTTCCCAACTCTTATTGTTGATTATCATATTTCTAATAATACTTATCGTGCGATTATCATGTTGTTTGGAGATGTTTCTGAGTTTATTACTTATTGTGTATACAAAGATAATGATGAAGGGCAAGCAGAGTATAATTTTTCAATTCCAAAAATCAATGTTGCAAAAAATAAAAAAAGTTAAAATTTTGAGACTATTGCAACACCATATTTTATTGTGGACCCCTCTCTTGTTCAAATGTTTAAGAAGATCAATGCAAATAAAAATATCCCTAGTGCTGTGAAATTACCTTGTGGAAATACTTAGGCATCCAAAGGTGAATCTTCAAAGGTACTGATGACCTCATTAGATCATGTTAATTCTATTGACCTTATATTAAATTATGCGCATAAGTCTTGTTTGCCTTCTGATCAAGTGCAAAATATATTAGAAAGATGACAGAAGTTGTTCTCTGCTATTGGACAATATGAAGCTGTGTATGGTGACATAGAGATTGCAAAATAGGCAATGCCAGAGGAAGAAAAGGATAGTGATTCCAAGGGCTTTGATTCCCAGTGTAAAGATGAGAACACTAGGTATTAAGCAATAGGAAAAACAATTCTTGAGGCAGATACAACTGATAAAGAAACAAATATTGAGGTTGAAGTTGTGGGAGGTAAGAAAGTAGTAACAAAGAGAGAAACAAGACAGTCAAACAAAAGCATAGAGGGAGTCAAACCTGTCAAGAAAGTAAGGACTCAACAGGCTGATATAAAAGTGCGCCATTTCTGCGATGATGTAAGTAGAAGCAATTTTACGTCCTTTTTAGCCAAAATAGCGTTGGAAGAGAGAAAGCTTGATCTGTCAAAGTTTGATCATCTTGACCTACGTGAAGCTTTACTGGATGCAAGTTTGTTCGGAACTGTGGATTACATAAAGGAGTACAATTATACTCTTGTAAGAGAAATTTATGCCAACCTGAAGCCATTCTATCAGTCTTTATAAGGGGGGCACTCATAACCTTCACTCCAGACTTAATGTCTGAGATATTTGAAATTTCTTACTTAAAGGATGTAAAAGGTTTGAGTAAAAAGGTTGACTTTGAAGATCTTTGCAACTTTCTGTCAGGGGGTAAGATTTTTAGTTGGCCTACCGAGGGATCCTTGAAATCTTCACGGCTAACGTGATTTTATTTTTTTCTCTATAAAATATCTTGCTATAACTGGATAACTACTAACAATGTTTTCATTGCGTTAAATGAAAGAGCAGTGTTACTCTACAAGATAGGGGGAGGACTTAAATTTAATCTTGGGGACTTAATCTTTCAGTAGATTATATGCTATGTTGATCTCTCTTCTGCTACCACTTTATTGTTACTATATCCATGTCTGTTGATAGAATATCTCTGTGCATGCCACAGTCGTGCGCAGCTCTCTACTGATAAAATTATCAAGGGTTTGAAGTTTCTGTGTGGAGTGTTAAGCAGTTTCCTAATCCAAGCAAACCATAGATCTTTGTTTAGTATAAATAAAGCTGACTTGAAGAAGGAAAAGTGACGATAGCAAGATCAAAATCTGAGTGGTTCTAAAGACGATGTTCATGTATAGTTTGAGCGATTAAGTTTCATTAGAATAATCTGATAATGGTATGTTGCAACTATTGTTGATTTGAGAATGTTTCTGTTAATCTGTTGCAGCAGCGATTGAAATTCTTTTGCATATACTATTATTCTGCTACTTGAACAGACTTGAATCAAACTCCATGAATTCATTACCTTTCAGTTTGGAAAGGTTCGAGTCAAATGAAGACCTGTGGAGTTGCTGCAGCAATAATTGATACGTGATCAATCATGCTGAGTTGAGTTCAACAATAGTCTTCTGCAAATTGACAGAAAGAGCATTGTATTATTTCAACTTAGTTATTTAATTTGAATAGATTATATTATTTGAATTTGGACTTAAATCATGAGTACATGCATATTATTATTTAGTATTTGGATATAGACGTAGGTGTATCGCTAAATTAATTATGTGATTGTTATTGTTATAAAGTTTAAGGCTAATTAAAGTAGTCTATATTTAATTATGTTGGCCGGTCATCTTGATAAAGTGTGGGGTTATTTATAATGTGTAGAAACCCAAGAGTGTAGTTGCAAAAACTATGATGGATTGTTTTAGCAACTGCCCAATAATATAAATATAATAGGGTAGTGGTCCTTAATTGTACATATTGAAGATAAAAAACTAGCCACCTCTTAGAGTTCTCATCTTTCTCTAAGGCAGTAGGCTATGTACGTAATAATTAGAAAAACTAACGAGCCCGAATTTGTGACTACAAATCATTATGGATTAAGGTACGCCTCTGTAAGTCATCTATATTCAAATAATCTTCTGAGTAAAATTCTATTTTGGGGAATTTGATTAAGTGAATTCAATTAATTTCCTTCAATAGTATTTGAGCTACCTTACATCGGAGAATATTTTATTTTAATTGTAAAGCATATGATTGTTTCTGTGTTAATATTAAATTTTTATGCATACATTAGTCGAGCGGTGTACGAATAATGCATTTACATTCATGGTAAATGATTTGATTAATTCAAAATAATTTTATAGCCATAGTTTTGATTCGATAAATATGTATATGTATTATCAAATCTTGTAATAAAAGGAGTGTATTTTATCTCCATGTTTTCCTTTTGAGTTGTTATTATTTTTTGTTATTATAGTTAACAACAACAACAACAACAATATAAATCAACTATGGTGTGTTAGAGCTCTTCACTGACAACACTGAAGGATTTGGAAATCATGAAGCATTTATTTTTTAAAAAAAAATTATTGCTTTCGTTTGCTTCAAAAGACAAAAGTTCGTAGGACGAAACTATGTTGGTTAACGTCTCCGTGCTTTGTTTCGTTGATTGGCATCGACGTGGGCCAGTCCTTTCTGGTGTTAGGCTATTTAGCTTGGGCCATTTATTGCATCCTTTTAATATTAAAAAAAGGATGGAAGTAACAAAAGTAGGAGTTGAACCTGGGTCATTGGTTCAGAGGTTCAACTGCTTAACTACCATCGTTAGATTGCTTCATTTAATTAATAGTACAGAAATTGAGGGTTTTTCAATTATTTTTGCAATTTTAAAAAAAAAAATTGGGCCTAGGATGGACATAAACTTAATCTTTATTTTATAGTAGTTTTTCTTACTATATTATTTGGTTGAATTATATATCATTCATGATAACATGCGATATGGTTTGCATTAACACTGCTTTAGATATTATTTAGTCATGCATACTTTATTAGTTAGTTATGAAAAATTTTTAAATTAAAATTAATTAATTTTTTATTCATAACACCTTAATGATGCTCTAACGAGTGTGTCTATTAATTTGCGTTGATTAGTGGAAGTGGTATCCTACCAAATAGGCTCTCACATAGAAGCTTTTGGGCAATAAACTAATTAGATGTTATATTTGTGCCAATCATGCAGATAGCAAATGACCCAAAAAAAAAGGTTGCTATTGACAGGCTGAGAAGCTCAAACACATGTAGTAATGAACATGTAATGGATTGGTTTTTGGAATGGATCGGACTGTGAACTGGTCCCCAAACTAGTCTAGTCCTCTCACTTGAACCGTAATTCTAAAAAATTGCCTTTTTTGTGCAAATCTATTTGGACCGGTCGAATCGAACCGTTCTCTTTCTCTCTCTCTCTCTCTCTCTCTCTCTCTCTCTCTCTCTCTCTCTCTCCCCCTCTCTCTCTTGCTAAATAAGATAATATATTTTTAGGAAAGAAATAAGTTACTGACTCCATTATGATTCAATTGTGATCCAATTACAGTTAGACTATTGAACCATGAATCAGTAAATTTTTTTGTTCTGAAAACAATAACGTATTGGTTATTAAGTGTCCGTAGTGAGTATTAAGTCAGCCTAAAGGAAGACTTAGCACTTGAATGGATTTTACTATTAGTGTTTGATTACTATACCAAGAAGATCACTTGTAAGCCAACACTCTATCCAAAGACGAGACTTAGTGTTGCACTGGTCTTCTTGAAATGGAGTTGTTGTTATGAATTTAGCCCATAAGGTATAAAAGTATATTTACTTTTATGTGAGTGAGTTTTAATTTATTTTATATTCTTGTTCTCTGTTGCAGTCATTGGTAGTTCTATTGCTTAATTGTCTGCCAATTTGAATAATATTCTACAACTAGGTGGTGCAAACTTTAAAGTTTGGAAGGATAATGTCCTAATTTATTTAGGATATATTGATTTAGACTTAGCTCTTAGGGAGCTACAACCTCTTGAGCTGACAAACAATAGTATCTCTGATAAAAAAAGGGAAATGGATCAGTGGTAGTACTCAGATTAGATAAGTCTGATTATCGTGAATAGTACAATCCTAGAAACTTTTCTTAGTAGTATATCCCAAGAGATAAGAACTTAAGTTTCTCAAAAAATTAGAACAACACTTTATAAAGAGCAAAAAGGTAATGACAAGATCCTAGACTTAATTGAGATATATAGACTTAATCTTGGCATCCATTGCTACTTGCTATATGTCTGCATCAACATCAGCCTCATCATATCTAGTGGGATCTTGTTCTTAATGGTCGAATACTATCTCAAAGGCTTCTCCAGTCTATCTTTCTGAGACCCTAGATATCCTCCCACTACGACGTTGTTCATTTTGTATAGGAATATCTGGTTGTGCCTCTTTATTAGATTTCTCAATTGGGGTACTCGAAGTTGAAGTGTTACTTAACTTCTCTTCCAATTCTATCTTAGTTGAAACCTTAGTGGACACACTTTGTTCATCCTCCAAATATCTGGTATGAATACTAATAAATACTTTTTGCTGTTGGGGATGATAAAAATATCCACCTCTTGTTCCTTTTAGATATCCTACGAAGTAGCACAATTCTGACCTTGGGTCGAGCTTACTTCCTTTAGTCAGTACATAAGCTGGACAACCTCATATCTTGAGATGATTCGTATTGGGCTTTTGTCCTGTTCACATCTTATAGGGTATCTTAGGCACTAATTTAGAAGGAACTAAGTTCAGAATATATATTGCATTTCCAGAGCATATTCCCAGAAAGAAATAAGAAGAGTTGTACGACTCATCATGCTTTTGACCATTTCCATCAATGTTCTATTTCATTTCTTAGTTACTCCATTCCACTGGGGAGTCCTAGGTGTAGTTAGCAGAGATCCTATACCTTAATGTGCCAAATAGTTATTGAATTCTCCAAGGAGATACTCTCCGCCACGATTTGATCTTAGCTTTTTGATTAGTTTATCTGTTTGATACTCTACCTCAGCCTTAAACTTCTTGAATTTATCAAAGGAGCCAGCCTTGTGCCTCGTCAAGTAAACATAACCAAAATGCATGTGATCATTTGTGAACATGATAAAGTACTTATAAGCACCTCTAGCAGATGTTGACATGGGACCACAAATATCAGTATACGCTAACTCTAATATTTCTTTGGCCCTTCCCCCTTCTGAGTAAAAGATTTTTTAGTCATTTTACCTATATAACAAGATTCATACTAAGACCATTCCTCCAATCTCAATGAGTCCAATGACCCATTTTCGATTAACCTCCGAATCCGATTAGGATTTATATGTCGTAATCTTAAGTGCCATATATAAGAGTTATTTTATGTGGCCTTTATCTTCTTATTATTAGGTTCCGTCTGAGTATTATTTATTTGACAATTAATATGATTAATATAGAAAAGATTCCCATACATATTTTCAAAACAAATAATATTTGTATTTCTACTGATTGAAATACTAGAATGGATAGAAATAGAATATCCTTGATTAATCAATCTTGAAACCGAAATCAAATTCTGTTTAAAGCTAGAAACATATAAAATATCTTTTAAAACTAAAATCCTATTACAATCAGACAAAAGCTCCATGTCTCCCACTGTGTTAGCCTACACTTGTGCTCTATTACCCACTCTAAATCCATATTCTCCTCTTTTTAGTCATCTTATCTTGTTGAACCCCTACAAGGAGTTACAAACATAGTCAGTGGCTCTAGAATCAATAATCCAAGTGGATAATGATCTAACAATTAATGTAGACTCTAAGTATTAAACAATACCTGAAGAGGACTTGGCCAAGAAGTCCAGACAATCCTTTTTTAATTGCCCATTCTTGCCACATGTGAAATACTTGCGCTTGGGCTTAGCCTCGGGCTTGGATGAACTAGACTTGGATCCCTTAGGCTGGGCCCTACATTATTCTGGGCCTTCGTCTTCTTGAACTTCTTGGGTTGGGCCCCAGTTCTAGAAGATAAACCAGAAAGAGTAATTAAAATCTTTGACTCAGGTTTAATAATTTTAGCAGCCTGGAGTTCTTTAATTGACTCTGTCAATGACATATTAAACTTGTTCATGTTATAATTTAACTTGAGCTAAGAATATGAATTTGGCAAAGTCTCAAGAACTATGTCAATTTGGCTCTCAGCATCGATTGTTGCCCTTAGGATCTTGGCCTCTTTGAAGTGAGCAATCTTCTTGAGTATATGCTCACAAACCGATGCCCCCTCAACCATAAAAGTGTTCATGATTGCTCTAAGAGCTTCCTGCCTTGCGGACCAGCTTTTGTCAGCAAGCATGGTGCACAAAGATACATTGATGTCGTATAAAGTAGGCATGTTCTTGTGTAAGACTGAAGAACATTGGACATGAAAACCAACAGATAGCATCGTACCATCTTATTTGCTTTTTAACTTGCCCTCTCAGCCTCTGGATCTTGATCCATGAAATCTTTCCTAATTTTTGGATAGGGATCAATCAGAACATACTTGTACTCCTCCGCAGTGAGTACTATGTTTAGATTCCTTTTTCAGTCCATATAGTTAGGTTCAATTAACTTATTATTCTTGAGAATAATAGATAAATGAGTAAAACCAGACATTTCTGTTGATTGAAAAAAAAAAATTCATTCCACTACAAGAAATCTGTCAATTTACTACGGCAACAATCTGTGGTAAATCCGTGGCTAAACTGGAATTTGCCACGGATCTGCCATGGAAAAGGTTCGTGACAAATACCTTCATCACTAAGCATTTTTTTTGCCACGGAAATATTTTTCGTGGCAATTTGTCACGGATTTGCCACAGAACACGCATGGTTGGTATCACATTTGGAGAGAAATATTGCAACGGAATCATGGCAAATCCATGGCAATCTGTCACGGATTTGCCACGGACACTTCTCAAGCAAGTACAGTCTCTGGCAAATCTGTGGCAGATTGTCACGGATTTGCCACTGATGTTTATCAAGCAAGTATAGTAAGTGGCAAATCCGTAACAGATTGCCACAGATTTGCCACGAATGTTTCTCAAGCAGATACCATCCGTGGCAAATCCGTGACAGATTGTCACGAATTTGCCACAGACATTTCTCAAGCAAGTACAGTTCATGACAAATCCGTGGCAATCTGCAACGGATTTGCCACAGATGTTTCTCAAGCAAGTATCATCCATGGCAAATCTGTAGCAGATTACCACAGATTTGCCACAGATATTTCTCAAGCAGGTATAGTCTGTGGCAAATCCTTGGCAATCTGTCATAGATTTGCCACAAAAATAATATATAAAATAAAACAATATATAAAATATAGACCGTTTGTGGCAAATTCGCGACAATTTGAAACAAATTTGCCACGAAAATGTTTTTTTTTTCATATTAAATTGTAACGAATTTGCCAAGGATTATTAAAAATTAAAATTTTTTGAATTTGACCTTGCACATATATAATTTCCTGTCAAATACAATAGAATCGACTCATTCAATACCAAATATAATAAAACACAATTTTCCCATTTGAAGTCAATTACTGAAGTCAATTGACTATATATAATTTGACTACATATCTAACATACACCCACAATTGTATACAACTACTTTTCTTATAGAACTACTTGACTAATCTGCAAGACCTTATATCTACATTCATTAATCTCGTAAAACATGCAAACTTCCCAACATCTTTGTGTTCCTCACAATTTGCTTCACCACTTGAGCTTCGCAAGAAAAAATACTGCAAGAAGAAAAGGAAATACATTATCAACGAGTTAGGTAAAGAAAAGCAATACGAAAATGACTTGAAAAAAAAAATCGGCAGAATTTCCCCTATATACGAGATGTTTCTAGGTACAAAGCCACCATAATATCAACAACATTAAAAAAAAAACAAAACATTAACTATCACTGCAATTATTCAATCAATGAAATGCACAATTTGAAATCATTCCATTTCATATTTTTTCTTCACATACAAATAAAGTCTTCATATGCTATTCCAAATCTTTATCCACTTATCAAATTATAAAATAGCATATGGATCCATTTTCATGAAGTAAAATTCTGCATTTTATTTCCATGGCATGCTTCCTTCTTTTGAGTATAAATTTCAATCTTGCATTTTACTTTATCATACCACTTGAAGATTCTACATTTTTTTTCCTGCATTTTATTCAAATCCCCTCTCAAAGGAAAAATTCTGCATTTTATTCCTACTTCATCATACCACTTGAAGATCATTGAATTCAATCCAAATCCCCTTTTAAACACCATCTAATCATTGATTTTTCAGTCATGAGCAAAATAGAAATATCACAAACGGTGACAGCAAAGAGAAATGACGAGAAGCTGCATTGAAACAAATTGTAGATACATACATATTGTCTACTAAGAAACAAGAAGAGGATTATATATGATTGGACAGGTTCTGAAATAACTAGTTCACAAAAAATGTAGAGTAGTTTGTGATAATTTTAATTGGCAAAGAACAAATTTGCTGAACAAATTAGTAATTTTTTACCTTGGTATCAATATCATCGATTAATAGAACTTGCCTGTCCAATTTCTGAACAAATATACCAGAAAAGAAAAAAAAGAAAGGAATCAATCGCAGCTCCCTCATGAGGCCATAGAAATGATCAGTAGAAAAGCCACAGAAATGACTACACATCTAACATACACCCACAACTGTCATCCACAATGTTTATAATAATTGCAGTACTCTGTGCAAGGTAAATAAGCAATTTATAAAGATAGTTTGGACTGAAACAAATTTGGACTGAAGCAATCAAAACCTCCAAGCACGATAAGACTAAAAAAATAACTTTTCCCCTTCCTTCTTGTCTCTTTCTCTCCTTATTTCTTTCTAAACAATTAACCTTTCATCTTCCTCCTTATCTCTTTCTCTCCTTGTCTCTTCACCTTCCTTCTTGTCTTTTTCTCTCCTCCCCAGCCCTCCCTCCCCTCTTGTGGCACAAATATATATATCTCTTAGTCATTAGGCATTAGTGGAAACCACAAAGGCACCAACATTTCTTATTCGGCACCACAAAGATGGATAGTTGTAATTCGTTTGAGAGGTGGTCAAATTTTGAAATAGCTTCCAATCAAGAAGATTTTAATGTGTTTTCCTTTCTAATCCAACCACTTCTTCTTGATTTAAGGTGAGATACTTTTAAGGCCTTTTTTTTTTTCCTTAGTGGAGTTTTCACTCGTCTTCTTCATCTAGTTTGGTTTGTTGTGTTATGAATCAATAAAGTTATGAACATTATGCTTCGGATTTCCAATTTGATCAACCTATTCAAGAGACTATTTTTTATGCTGTTCCTTTGATGGATAATTGTAATTCGTTTGAGATGTGGTCAAATTTTGAAATTGCTTCCAATCAAGAAGAATTTGATGTGTTTTCCTTTCTAAGCCAACCACTTCCTCTTGATTTAAGGTGAGATACTTTTAATGCTTTTTTTAAGGGAGTTTTCACTCGTCTTCTTCATCTGGTTTGGTTTGTTGTGTTATGAATTAGTGAAAGTTATGAACATGCTGCTTTGGATTTCCAATTTGAACTACCTATTCAAGAGACTAGTTTTGATGTTGTTCCTCTGATAGATAATTGTGATTCGTTTGAGATGTTGTCAAATTTTGAAATAGCTTCCAATCAAGAAGATTTTGATGTGTTTTCCTTTCCGAGCCAACCAATTCTTCTTGATTTAAGGTGAGATACTTTTAAGGCTTTTTTTTTTTTAAAGGGAGTTTTCACTCGTCTTCTTCATCTAGTTTGGTTTGTTGTGTTATGAATCAGTGTAAGTTATGAACATGCTACTGTGGAGGAAATGCCTATTGAAGGTATCACTTCAAACAAAGTTCCTGTGGAGAAGAAGGTAATCAGTAGCTCTAAGACACTATCAAGAGCAATCATTTTGAAGTACTTTTACATGTCAATGACTTGAGCGGCCAAAGAACTGAATGTTTGTTGAACCAGTCTCAAAAAAAGATGTAGGGAGTTGGGAATTCGTAGATGGCCTTACAGAAAGTTTATGAGCTTGGAGACCCTAATCAAGACTTGTTCAGGTTCTTTCTCACACACACTTGAGAAGAGAATGGCCATTGAGATACTGGAATGTAAGAAGAAGTTGATGGAAGAAATCCCTGATGCGAAGTTGGAAGATCAAACAAATAGGCTAAGACAAGCATACTTTAAGGCCAAATATGAGAAGAGAAAACTCAAGGATTTGGAAAAAATTTTGAGAGGCAGATGTTAGTCTAATTGCTTTGGTTACATAAGGTCAAGTTTATGACCTTTCTCAAATTTTCTTTACATTAAGAAGATGCTTAGGCATTACAATCTATTGTATAAAATTAAGCTTAAGGGTAATCAACTTATTTGGAGTATTAAGATGGCAAAAAAAAAAAAAAAAAAAAAATCGACAGAGTTTACCCTATATACTGAACGTTTCTAGGAACAAAGCCACCACAAAATCAACAACATTAAAAAAAAAAAAAAACATTAACTGTCACAACAATGAAAGGGTAAGCACCTATTACCCATGGGGAATGATCACCCATCACTCACGAGGAATGATAACCCATCACTCATGGGGATCCATTCTTATAAGTTAAAAAATGAAAAAAAAAAGATGATAATAGAGATGCTTTCTTGGATCTTGCGGTGTTTATTCCTTTAATCCCAACAAAATGCTTCAGATAAACATATATCCACATGCATCATTTAAAACCCTTCCATATACTTAATAGATATACTTAATTAAGGTTAACATCAGTAAATGCATCATAAAGCATGATAACAAAAATTTATGAAGAAAGATATGTCACAATAGTCAGCTAGAAAAGAAAGTGAAAGGAAAAAAAGGGTAAAGAATTGCACAACAACAAAAGCAACAATCAGCAATTATAGCTGCTATATATTAAGAAAAAAATGAAGAAGAAAAAAAGAACCCAAGCAGTCAATCTAAAGCTTCAAGAAAGGCACACCAGCAGATACCTTGAACCTAGTTATCCCGTCATCAAATTCCTCACAAAACTGCTTAATCTGTATTTAAAAACATCAAATTTCAGAAATCTTCTAAAAAGACAGAGCATGACACAACATCCACGTTGTATGTTTCTAAAGTGCAAATACAAGAAGAAGACCATAGAAAAACTTCGTCTTGAGTGTATCAAGACTTCAATAGGATATTCAGAATCTGCACAGTGCATTGAGGAGGACCAAAAATAAGGCAATAAATATATTTTTTTAAAAAAGATATTCAGTTAGCCTAATCTCGAAACTCAGTCAACTAAAAGAGGTAGAGCCAGAGTACTGCATTTTCATTTCCAGCAGAAACAAAGTTTAAGACTAAACAAACTAAACTTCTAAAATATGACTTTTCAATTCCAGAATTGCACTTCCAAACGTGAAAAGTTAGACCGCTAAATTCTCCATTCTGCAGATACAACTAATACATTAGAAAAATATGTTCAAATAGTAATTCAAAGCTGGCAACAAGAAATGAAATCAGCCGGCGACGACTACTAAAATGTCCAAAATTTGATTCCTTCTAAACAAGAAATGAAGAATCCAATGATCTATCCAACTAACAACAAAAACAAGAATTTTAGTCTGATTAATCATGTTCAAAACCTATAAAAATGAGCTTCAAAAGAGATTTAGGTGCCGAGTTTTTGAGATTTGAATTGAAAATGAAGTGCAAAAAGTGATATTTACCTGGGAAAAGGTGAACCTTTGATGGGTTTCTGCCTATATTTCCTCCAAGACCAAGAGTCTGGAGGTGGATATACTTTTGTTCTACATCTTAATCCATCTCCATCTCCATTAGGTACGACCAGGGGTTGGCGGGTAAGGGGCTGCAGGGTGGGGGGCCGCGGGTTAGGTGCGCCGGGTGAGGAGGTCTGGAGAAGGGGGTAGAGATGGGCAGGGGGCTCGCAAGGAGGCCGGTGGGGACTAGCGGTTGGGGGGCCGCAAGGTGGGGAACCGCGAGTGGGGGCACCAAGTGGGGAGCGCGCAACGAAGGGGCTAGCTGGAGGCAGGAAGGGGCTCGTTGGCTGGGGCGAAGGGAGAAGGGGGCTAAGGGGGGGGGGAGGGTGCGGCGGTCGGCAGAGGGGCAGAGGGGGAGTAGGAGGAAGAGGGAGTAGGAAGAAGAAGAAATTGGGAAATCTAAGAAGAAGAAGAAATTTTCTAAGTGTTTGAAAAAAATGGTTTTTTTTTTTAGTAGATTATCTCAAAAAAAATGAAAAAAAATGCCATGGCAAATCTGTGGCAATCTGCCACGGATTTGCTAGGGATTAGTAGCAATTTTTGTGATTCTGTGGCAAATAGTCACAGATTGGCCACGGAACACACAAAAAAAATTGTATATTTATATTCAATATAAAAAATATGTTGTATATTTATATAATTTTAAAATTTTATATAATATCAATTATATTATCTTTCTTATTAAATGATTTATACACACACACACACACATGCATAAATTCATACACAATATAACCTACACACACATATACAATCATAATCATAAATATACATGAACAAACATATATATATATATATATAGAGAGAGAGAGAGAGAGAGAGATTTATATGTAGACACACACACACCCACCATACATATTGAAGTACATACACACACACACACACACACAAATATATACACATACTCATATACACACATATTAGAAAATAAATAAATCAAGATACTTACAAAATATTTCCTCATTGTTATTTAAAATGTATGGAACAAAAATTAATATAAACCAATATAATTAATAAATTAGAACAAAAAAAATGTTGTGGCATATCCGTGGCAATCTGCCAAGGATTTGCCACGGATTAGTAACAATTTTGTAGCCACGGATTTGCCATGGAAAATGCAACAAAAATTTAGCCCTTTCTTTTTATCACTATTTTGTAATTCTGTGGCAAATCCGTGGCTAATGTGTGACATAATTTTGCCTCGGAAATCGGTGGCTAATATTTGGCATAAGTTTTTGGGCGCCTTTTTTTGCTACCGATTTGCGACGAAATATGTTTGCATTGCTATTTGCTACTATTTCCATCACAATTCTGTGGCAAATTGCCACGGATTTGCTTGGGTAGTTTTTCCCTCACAAGTTGCTTGTATTTTGCTATTCCGTGGCAAAATCCATCGCTGATTGCCACGGAATATATTCCGTGGCAAAAATTCGTGGCAGATTCACAATTTTCTTGTAGCGTTCAGAAAAATATTTGTTTTGGAAAAAGATACAAAAATGCACATTTAAAGCACCATATTACTTTGATGATATGGTTAACTTATTAAAACTATTATAAAAAATATGAAATTTTTTTGCTCTTAGAAAAATTGATAGAGCTTCGTAGGAAGTTTTATAATTTTTTAAGTTAAATGTATAATCATCACAAATTAAAGTATCTTGATAGGTAATGGTCCAGAAATAGTTCTATCAATAGGATGGTCACTACTCTCACTGCCTATGGACAATCCAGCATTAATGTCTCCAATGATAGGCTGGTCAACACTAACATATATCCTAAGCTTTAATTATAATTTTTCTGTTAGTTCTAGATTCTCGTAAAAATTCATCCTATACGGGGTCATGCTCAGAATGACGCGAGAAAATCCACAATTTTGAACAGGAATCCATGATGGAAGCTGTGGGGCCATTGGAACCCTTCTCTCACTTAATCTTTTGAGAAAAATAGTTTTTTTTTTTTTTTGGAGAAAACATTTTTCAAAGTTAATAGGTTTTCATTAACTTTTGTGGAAACAAAAAAAAAAAAAATCAACCATTATTCTCTATATCAAGGATAAAACCATTTAAGAGAATAAATTATGAATTTTTATTTCACTACATAAGTTAAAACCATTTTTCTTGAAGCTAAATTTAAAATATTTAAATTCAAAATTATTCTCCATGTTAAGATAAAACCCTTTAGAAGAATAAACCATAAATTTATTTTTAAATGACTTAGTTCTATTTTAAAATGTTTTTCCGTAATTGTTTTTCTAGAGAAAAATTAATTTCTCAAAAGCTTTGTGCATTTGATCACAAAATTAAATGAAATAGACATGCTTAAAAACAAACTCTTTACATACTATTTCCAAGCAAGGTGGTTTTGCATTTACTAACCATTTCCAAGCAAAATTATTTAATTTTACAAATAAATCATTGCAAGAAAATAACCTCATGTGATGTGAGACCCTAAAAGGAAACAAAAATTACAAAGAAAATAAAAAAAGAAAAATGAGAAAATTGGGGCCCAATTCGCCGAACTGGCTAATCGCGGCCCACCACATAAAAGGGCAAGCCGTGGCCGGCTTACCCTAAGCCACGCCCAGCTTGCCATGAGTCAAGTTGTGGCCGGCTTCTCCCTAGAAGTTGGGGTTGGCTGTGGCTTACTTTCACAAAGCCAACCGTAGCTTTGCCTAAAAACCTTCCAAAAGCCGCGGCCAGTTCTAAGCGTTCCTCACCTAGCTATTGCTTCTTCCTTCTCTATTTTCTTCCGTTTTCTTCATCTATTCCTTCGGGGGTTTTTCGACATTAATCAAGGCTCCAAATTTTCTAGTTATAGGAATTTGTAAATTGAATTAAAATACAAATGCAATCACCTATGCCTTTCAAAATGAGGCATAAACGAATTCTACAAAAAAGCGATTAATAATAAATTACAAGTGCTTATACGTCTACACCGAGGCGTATACAAAATTTGCCCATATAAAAAACACGAGAGATCCCTACAATCACTTAGATCATATTTTTATTAGTAAAGGAACTACATTTTCTAGTTATTGTAAATTATAACCATTGCTCTAATACCACTCAAAGGACCGTGGAAAAATAAATATGCAGTGGAAATTACAATTTTAAATTTTTTTTTGAGCCAAAGTCTAGAAATACTTACTTCTAGGGCATATTACTTGAACAACTGGAACTAGATTCTGGTTTGACGATGCTTCCTAAATTGGAATGTCTACTTATTTTGCTAATATACCAGCTAACTGTTGGCTCATTCGCATCAATCACTTACTACGTTTGCTAGTTCTTGACCTTCTAAAATATTCTCAACCTCCTATGGACTTCACCAGTGAAAGTAGAACTAGGGAGAAGAAGATTGGAAGAAAAATGGAAGAACTAAATGAAAAATGAAAAATGAAGGAAAAAATGACAAGAAAACGGTGGCCTTCATCTAGTTTAAAGAAAATTGAAAAGCTCCTATACATGAGTTTTTGAATTTTCCAAAACTCGATCAACCCCACATAGCCACACGTGATGCCTTTTTAAAAAGAACTTCCAATTTTTCTTTTCCTTTTCTAACAAAACAACCGGCCTTCTTTTCTTTTTCTTACCTTTTTCTCTTTTTCCTTTTCTCAGCTTTGTGGTAGCTATTCCAAGTTTCCAAACTTGTAGCCGTCACAACAAAACCTTGGTGGACTATAGTTTCCTTAATTAGCCCATGACTAATTCAATTAGCTCTTTAATTAATTAATTAATCTACTTGGACCTAATATAAAATTATCCAAGATAATTAATTATTAAACTAATTAATTAAATTAGCCTAATTAATTATTCTAGCCCAAATAAATAAGTAATTAGACTCTTAGAATAAATCTTCCAATCATTAATTCACCCAATAAGCCCATATAAAAAATAATTTACTGTGGTCATTTGAGCTACTATAGGGACCAAAAGACATATTATTCTTGGCTACTAAAATAACCAAAATACCCTTGCTAACAAATAGTTATGTTTTATCATTTTAAATATCCTATTTATCACCATATAGAAATATTGACACCGAGAATAATATTGCAAGTGCAGTGTCTTCGACCTATAGGTGTAATGATGAAAATACCCCTCTATGTAACATCAATAATTTAGATATGAAAAATGCACAATACATTTTTCAGTGACATCTAGCATCTTTTTATAGCTAGTCCGATAATCTACGACTTTTAGTAAATATCCACCCATCATAGGAAGCTACTCAAAAATGTACATACTTTGTCATGTTTCCCAAGGCCCTAGATTAGTTAGATTATCCTAGACTATCACAAGGGGGTGATTTTTTTCATGTAGTGAAGTATAAAAACTCTATTATATAAGTCTATCTTAATTAACTAGAGTCATACATCCAATGTATAAGGTTATTGGCCTTACAATAAGACCTCACCCAACGTACATCAAAGTGTGTTAAGTCCAGACTTCATAAGACCACCAACTTATACTCAAGACTTAGGGTATTCGTCCACGCAATAACTGCGATAAACTAATATTTGTTTATTTTAGTACTTTTATAAAGATTACTATCACGTAGTCCAATTCTATAAATTCCAAATATGCTTACACTATTGGTGTGAATTAACTACTCACTGATTAAAGATAAACCATTCTCCATTTAAAAATCATAGTGTAATCATGTAAACCTTGATGATGTGCTTAGCTCTATCAATCGATCAAGAATAATTTTTCGCTTTTGTGTTAGTAGCTCATAATCTACACCTTACTATGAAAGAACAACCCAATCACGTAGATTACTTATTAATACATTTTGACCTTAATGTTCAATATTTTTATCAAACAACTATTAATGAATAAAACTTTTATTAATTTTCAAAATATAGAAATATATAGGCCATTTTGGGTATACATTCAAAAAATTTCAACAATCGTGGGCCTCGTTCATTTGCAAGTAGCCAAAAGAGTCATAAGGTATTTGGATAGAACGAAGGACCATATTCTCCCTTATAGGATGTCAGATAAACTTGAGATCATTAGGTATTCACATTCCGACTTAGATGGATAAACTTGAGTTCGTAATAGCATAGTCAGTATTAAACTTTTTGGGACCGACTCTATACTCGCATATGTGCTGACTAAAGCTCTGACACCGAAATCCTTTATAGAGTACACTACAAGTATGGGTGTTGTATATATAGAGGGTGTCTAAATTTTATGGGAGTTTGTAATTTATATTTGTGCTTATTACTCTTGTTCATGTTGTCATGATGACATATTTTTTTACCATTTACTCATTAATAAAATAATGTTCAATTAATCATTTCTAGCTTAGATTTTGTTTTTGGTTAAATGATCTCATGTGGACCAGTTGGAATAGACATGTATATATCACATTCACATGTCATTTCTAGGGTATACACACATACTCAATCCAGATCAATTAGTTGATTT